>JAKWJD010001756.1:35405580-35550886 GCA_027705065.1 Solanum peruvianum | reverse complement strand
GACAAAATGGGCCACAATGATTAACATATTGACCATCTACAATAATTTTAATGAAGTGTTATATGGTATATTGTAATATTACATAAATCTTACAGTGTTAAGAGTTAATTACATCACATCTCTATTGATTCTTAAATTACAAAAATTTCTCAAAATTATAGGATATCAAATACATCAGGAAACCTGCGGATACATAGTTCACTTGATTGTGAATAACATTACTTAATGGAAGTGATGTATCCGAGAGGAAGGAATATATCCGAGAGGGGATAAAGATATTGAGATGAGATGATTGTATTTTTCTTAAATGGTAGAAAATTTTAGAGATTATAGTAAAATAAAATGTGAATTTAGATAAAATTTTCCACATATTAATGACTCGTTCTTCCTGGACAAAGCTTAGATGCCCAGTTTTAGGATATATATTATTGATTTACCGAATTAAAAATGAAAACTTAGTATTTGGTGAAATTTAATTTAACCTCGAAAAGCTGAATTCTCACTATCTTTTTAAAAATAAATTTAACACATTATTTTTCAAATTTAGCAAGCAAACCTAATTTAAAAATCCTTAAAACTCGTAATTCCTACACCATTAACAAAAAATCATTGTGGCCAGTTTATGAGAATTTGTTAAAATATATATTTATTATTTTTGTCTTTATTGAGTGAATTCTTAGAACTTTTTAGAATTTTAAAATAAATGAGTTGTTTGAAACTTAAGAGAATTGTTGGGACAATTCATATATATCCTTCATTAATAAGGTTCTTAACTAGTTAACATTTTATAGGAGAATAGTTTGAAAATGATATAAAGAACAATAGTGAAAAATAGCATTTCAATTAGTTATATACTAAAATATATTTCTTAAAAAATATGTCATATCCCAATAATTTACTTAACATGGATATAGGGAGTATGAAGTTGAAAAAACTTCATAATTACATATTTTAACCTTATTAACTAATTATTATTCCTGTAGTTTGAGATAATTACATACAAGGCACCATTATCACAGAACAACCCAGTAATCTATGGACTTTGGTCTCACATAAAAAATGGTTGCCTTTAAGTCCTCAAATATCACATGTTCCACAAAATAATTCTACACAAGTTGAGCTTGATAGAAGTAATAGTGTCATCGAATGTACATAGTTTGATGTGTTGCAAGATGATAATTTTGAACAATACGAAGGCTACACGGTATGGCTGAATTATATTCTGAATCTGGGAATACTTAAGACTTGAGGCAAACGGGGAAGTTGAAAGAACATTGCCATGATCATACTGGTCAACAAGCTCTTGTGACACATGAAAAAAGTCCATTGAAACTGAGGATATAGGTGGAAAAGAAATTAATCCAAATACACCTGCCATGTTTATTTCGAATCAAGAGATAGCTACAACGATTTGAGTGAAGCTAAGGAAAAAACAAGGGCAAACGAGTGCTTCGAGATGGGAAGATATAGTTGAGGTAGAGAATCATACTCCTTCATATAGTTGGAGTAAGTAAATCCCTCAAGCACTCAAATTTGTGCCTACAAGTAAGACAAATGCATCTATGGCAGTCTTAGATACTTTATCTAATTTGAGTGCTACAAAAGTAATCTTAGATAATAAGGATTTACTTTCTAACTTGGGCTGTGACATATCTGATTGGATGATGAAGATGATATGTTGGATATATTCTTTGATAAGGTGGCTAAGGATGGGGATCTTTCACCTAGACAACAAACAAGTGGAAGCAGCAAATGCAAGAAAGAAGACATATGGAAGACAACATAGTTGGGATGGTAAACTGAGTGGGGAATTTGTTCCAAGGCACCTACCGTGCGACTAGCAAAGCAAAATCATATGACAGTGACAACAACTTTATCAAGATCCAACAAATCCAACAAGAAGTGATGAACTATCAATCATTTTTTCAAAAGTTTGAAGAAGAAATACTTAAGATTACTTCTAACGGGCAAACAACTTTTTTTAGTTCATGCATATATCAACTGAAGTTTGAGTTGGATAACTCATCTTTTTCCTAGCTTTTATATTCTTGCATTACTTAAGCATCCTCATTTGTAATATCATCATAGTGAGAATTATAAACTTGGTGATGATCATAGAATATCTAGTTTTCTCTAATCTTATTTTCTCGATGCTTGTTAATTAGTACAGACTTGTTATCTCATTAGCAATTGAAGGTAAGGCCTAGACCCACTTGCTTGGACTTATCCCTATAGATATTTTTTTATTTTCAATAAAGGCCGCTAGACGCTCTCACTAGTGGTAAATTTGTTTTAACACAAAAAAAAGGCAATTTTAAAATGCAAACCCAAAATGCCATCATGAATCACTTTCTGATAATTTTGTATTTTGAGTATCCTAAATTTGTTTATGATGAAACCTGCCTTTAGTGTCAAGAGGTATTTAAAAACAGAATAATTCATATTCAGGGTCGAAACAAAATTGATTATCCAAATTGATAATTTGGTTATTGATCCAATGGTTCGGCACAACTCCGATGTCGTATGAGGAAGAAATGTCTTTCAGAAGTTGGGTTATTGGACTAAGGAAAGTCCAATCCGAATTTTAGTAAAGGCAAAGTTGTCTTTTCATCCTAGTATTTCCTTATTTTTTAAGGTTATATTAGGAGTGAAAACAAGTCCTAAATAATTTTTCAATATTTAAGAATGCTTAGGGTTTGGGAGAAAATGAGAAAAGAATATGAAGACCAAGAATCGTTCATGAACGTTAAGATCGTTGCGTGGATTTCGTCGCGGGTGATCTCTATCAAGGTATATGAGATCATTCGGTGTTGGTTCCTTTCACCCACCCTACAACTTGATTCAATACAACAATTTAGAGTTATTTGAATGAAAATCTGGAAGTTCTTGATGAAAAGTTGTGATGTTCTTGTTGATTGCATTCTAGAATCTCTAGTAGTTTTGATTCATGTTTCTGTACTGTTTTCGGGTCTTAACTATTGGGTAATGAGTTAATTAGGGATCTTAAGTGTTTGGGGAGGGATTCATGGGAGTTAGGGAGGTTTACATATGAAAAACGAAGAATAAAATTCGGAGGTCCTGTCAGACACCCCTTGGGGCGCCGCGCCTCCCAGAGAGCCTCAAGGAAGGCTCTGACTGACAGGCCCTGGCGCGCACGCCAGCCATAATTTAATGAACTAATAAATACACTATTTTTTAAATTTTACATATATACATTGCATATGTCGTTACTCTTGTTACGTTATGCTTTAGATTGAGTTGTTATCTTATTAGTTAAGTATAGCCAAGGTAAATTCATGCTTACTCCATTTCAAGCTTTATAGTTGTGTTTAGCATTCCAACTCACATACTCTTCCATTCAATGTACTAATTCCAGTTGACCTGCATCGTTTTATAATGCAGAAACAGGTGATACCGATCAGCAATGCAGCGCTTCGTTGATCCAGATTGAGTTCCAGAGTTAGTGGTGAGTCTCTTTGCATTCCAGAGGACATCTTTTTCATTGCTTTACTAGTTTAGCTTTAGGAAATTGTGAGGTCTATCCAAACATCCCTCTTCAGTCAGTTTAGAGGCTTTGAAGACTGTGAGTAGTTTAGTTTGGAGTTATTTTACTTGCTGAGACTTAAGTGTCATTTTGGCCAGATTAATTTATGAAGTATTTGTTTTTAAATATGTTTTATTCTTGTTTAAGTTGAGTTTAATTTTTCACTGAGTTAAGTTAGTTAGGCCAAGGGTTCGCTTGGGGGCCAGAAATGGTCTTCGAGTGTCGGCCACATCCAGGGTGTAGGCTCCAGGCGTGACAAGACGGGCGACAATGTATGAGTAATAGTCACCCATTTACAACGGAAGCTCTTTGATTCTTTAGAAAGATTGAAGAGGGTATGATATCATATGAACAAGAGAAAAACCTTGAGTAATGAAACGTAAAAATTGGAGTTGAAGGGTTAAAATGGAACAAGGTTGAGTTGGAATGTCAAAATAAAATTTAATGACAAGTTTAAGGATCTGCATATATGTTTGGCCATTTTTATTCCTTTAGAATGAAGAATATTATCTCTCCTTAGAAGATTACAAGACAACTATGCATGTCAAATTATTTAACATGGTAAATACAATTAAGAAAATAATATACAAATATAAGTGTAATTAACTATATATGGTAGGAAGATATTCTAATCGATGGTAAATTATAATATATATAAAGAAAGAGAGGAATACACTTGGATTCAATGTATTTAAAATAAATTACACCTAATTTTGAATCATGTATTTATGAGATACATGTAATTAGACGCGGCAAATACATGTATCGAGAGACCAAAATTAGACACAATTATAATTTCAAAAACTCATGACAAAGACATTTATTAAGCTCTATACAAATTAAAATTACAGTATTACCCTATTAAATTCAGTAATATTCAATGGACAAATTATAGAATAATAAATTTAATCATTTTGACCAATAAAACAAAGTAAAAAAATACATTTAACTTTTTACTCTTTTTAAAATGGTAAAAATAATAATTATAGAATGAATTTATAACTGACATGTGTCACTCACTATTAAGCGGTTACCTCTTGGGATTAATTTCCAAGGTCTTTCCTAAATCACGTGGTCATATTATTCCAAAAACAACCATGTATCACTTTTCAGCAGCTATTTTGTCATTAATAAATCAATGGAAATGAAATACCGCTTCACGCTTTCTGTACCTTCCCACCCATAAATCTTCTCCTTTATAAGCTCCTAAATGGCCTAATATTTTCTCCACCCTGAAGCTTTTATGGAGTTTTTATTTTCCCATTTTATAATTTTTTTAGTTCAAAATGCAATAGCTTTTACAGTTTTTTAGATTTTTCTAACATGGAGAAAGCTAAAGAAAATAATAAGTGTTTTACTCGAAAAAAGAAATATAAAGAAAAATGACTAAGTTTTCGACAAAATCGATTAAACTTATGATTTAAGAGAAATCGAATTTCCAAAAGAAATAGAGTCACCACTTAATTTTTTAGTAAGATCAAGAAAAAACTCTGCGTTTTTCAAAAAGATTTAAACAGATAAAATAAATTTGAAAAATAGGTTCGAAGTTCAATGTAAGGTGTTAGGCCCTCGGAATGCCCGCTTACCTGCGGTTGACCGGTGATTTGAGTAAAATGACTTTTCAAATAACTTTCAAAATTTTAATTAAGTAAAGAAAAATTTATTTTTATTATTATTATTATTATTATTATTATTATTTTATTATATTATTTTACTATTACTATTATTACTATTACTATTATTATTATTATTATTATCTTTAGTGAAAATATCTAAGGGATTTTTCTAAAGGGTAATAACTTAAGTGTTGATAAAGACCAATATCAAATAAAAGCTAAGTAATTTTATATAAAATAAAAATTCATACTTTTTAAATATAAAGAGAAATGACTATCTTGGAAATTTAATTAAATTAAATCATAGGATAAATAAAGTAAGTCAAAACAATACAACATAAGTAAAAAGGAAGAGAGTATCAAATTTGGGCCAAAATTCCAAATCTTTATAACCTGTCTCGAGTCTCAAAATGACCCATAATGGACCTTGTCCATTTTTACAACTGATGAACCTGCTGCAACTTTCCTTGGGCTTTCGCCTATTTTTGTGTCCAAAAATCAGCATTTACACTGATCATATACTGCCGTATATGAGTTGTACTTTAGTTGTTTTCCCTATATATAGGATTGCATACTCAATGTATACAACCTACTTCAGCTCTTCATGCACCTGTATTAATCTTTGGACCTGTATTATACCTTCAAGTTTGCTATTTCAGCTTCTGAAAGTTGAATAGTGATGAAGGTCAACTCGATAAAGAAATTTTGGATTTCCACCAACCTGAAGTGCAAAGGAAATGCAAACATATGGGAAAAAAATAAAAGAATTAGAATAGGAACACAAATGCTCACAAACATACTGTAAAGTAATTAATTCATAATGAAGATAAACACATAGTTCACTTAAGAAACTAAGAGTATGGTCATAAACTAAGACAAGATAAAGAGAAGGGAGCTTTCTTAATTTTGAAAACTCACAACAGCTAAGTGTGAGTAAGGCAAGGCATAGCAAAAACAGCTCACATTATGAACAAATAATTAACAGATAACAAGATCCCAAATATAAACAACGAAAAAGGCCTAAAATACCCTCAAAATATTGGAAATGGTAATAACAATCCTCTATCCACCTATTGGCTCCAAAATGCCTTTTCACCTGGCTCCAAAATACCATTGTCATTCACCTTTGGGTTCAAATTAACCACTAATTTAACGGTTTTAAATTTAAACTATTCAAATATTTTTGAAAATAATTGGCGCTCAATTATTGGATATAATTTAATTTATTAATATCATTTATAAATCTACCCCCACCCACCCATTATTAATTAAGCCCCACCCATTTAATAAATCATTTCTAATATCAAAATCTCCCTAAACACTACTAAAGCACGATGAAATTATCGATTCCTGAAAAATGACATTCAAAATTATTTGAGTCCGAATTGGAGCCCAAATTAAATTTAGGTTGAGCCGCTTATTTAGGAAAACACTTTCAATAGGATTTTATTTCAAGCTTGAATTCGAAATTTATGATTAAAGGTAAAGAAGTAGTACCTCTCGAATTAATTCATGCACTATTTTTAATATAAATTTATAAATATTTATTATTTGTTTTTAAATATTAAAACCTTAATATATTCTTTTAAAAAAATATTATCGATTAAGTAACATCACATAATTGAGGCAATGAATAATTAATATGAACATAGTCAGATTTTTAAGTTTCAGTATTTTTTATTTAGAAACTTGAATTATAATATGTTTTGATTGATGAGGACTTGAATGTTGATAATGTACTTCTGTAGATATTTTCGCCTCAAATTTTTAGAAACACTCATTAGTATAGTTTTCCTGTTGTGCATTAGTAATGGGGCGGGCTTTTTAATTAGGTATGACTTATAAGTAATGGACGGGTAGTAGATTTGATATAACTTATATTAAAAGTTAATTATAATAAATAGTTGGGCGCCCGTTATTAAAAAAATATTTAAATAGTTTAAATTTAAAATCATTATAAAAGTGATTAATTTTGGACCGAAAGATGATAAGAAGGGTGTTTTGGAGTCAATAGGTGGATGAGAACGGTATTTTGGAGCTAATAGGTGGATGAAGGGTAATTTTGTACCATTTCTGATACTTTCGGGATATTTTAGGCTCTTTTCCATATAAACAAAATAGAGATAGCATAATGCACACTAGACAAACATCACACTTTCTGCGATAAACGATACCCACATACATGGAGACCTGGAGATGCCAACTTATCATACTAAAGGGTCAAGCTAGCTTACTTGAAGCAAAAAGAAGAAAATAGCTTTAATCAAAGAACTAAACAAAATGACATCATTATTCAAATCAAACATGTTAAATGCTGACATAAACTACATAAATTTCCATTGAAAATAGCATGGTGGGTTAGCAATACCAAAACACATGATTAAACCGAAGAAAAGACCATACTAGAGACACTTTCAGATACATACATATATGCCACAATAAAATTTAGGCCTAGTCCATTAGTGGCCTCCTAAATTTGACTGAAATTTTCAGTTAGACACTTTAATTAAGCTTTGTTCAATTTAGACACCTCATATCGCGTCTAATTGTGTCTTTAAACACTTTTCGCTGACTAAGCATGGTATGTGTGCTACATGAATTTAAAGTGCGTCAGAGACGTTTATTGTAAATATTTTGACTTTCTTATAAATTTTTGTTCTCCTTTTTCTTCCTTACTTTCTCCCTTCCATCTTCTTCACCTTTTACCATCCTCATCACCACACAACTTTTTAAACAAATATTACAATACTTTACTAGGTTACCCTCTTTGATTCTTCCATCTTGTTTAAAAATCGAATTGAATCTTGATTTATATTTAAAACAAATTGATTTCAAGGAAACAAAAAATTAAATCAACTTCTTTCAAATGGACAAACTGTTTACATTCTTACCTTCTCCATTGAAATTACGAAATTAAATTGATTTCAAGAGATAAACAAAATAAAGAACAACCTCCACTCGAAAAAAAAAAAATATTTTATATATCCGTCATTGTAAATCTCAATCATAGTAGCACAAGAAAACATTTTCTTTTAAATGTCATACAAAAACTTTTTGATTTGATATGATTTTTCATATTCTCCAACGTATTTTACTTTGTGAATTAAACTATGCTCCTTGTCTTTTTGAAGGATAAGAACAATCAAATCAGAAAGGAAAGACAAGAAGAAAGAAGAGAAGAGGTGGGGCATGAGGTTTGGGATCTGGAAGAAATAAAAAAGAAAGTAAAACTAATTTATTAAAGAATAAAATAAAATTTCTACGTGTCAGATTTGTTTATTTTTCACATAAGAGGCTGGCTGGATGTACACACTTAAAATGTGGTTTTGGAAACATAAAAAGTGTCAAAATGATACAATGAGGTTTGACATGAGGTGCTAAAAATGAACAAATCTTGCTTAAAGTGTCCATGTGAAAGTTGATGCCAACTTTAAGGGGCCACCGATAAGTTATCCATAAAATTTATAAGGGCCGCCCACATTATTATGGTTAACAAATGATTAGTGGTTAACATAACTTTATATAAAGAGAAAAGGCATGATAGTAAAAGAAAAATGAAATAAAATTATTATATACATGGAACAAGCTGATTTTCTTTACTTGAAAACAGAAACAACCTAACGACACACAGCTGGACCAAATGAACTTTAAACAATTTCGAACAAAGCAAAACGGAGACATACTTAGCTTCCAAGAAACAAAATTGAGCCAAAGGATCTAGCAACAAACAAATGACAATAAAGGAGCTAATGCTTAAGAACAAGTTGGGCATAAGAATCAAAGCAAGACGAACATGTATTCGAAGCAACACGAAAGATAAACTTAAACAATTACAAACTGATTCCAACATCTAATCGAGGAATAACACAATGATCAGCCAATAATTCCACCAATAAAGATAATAAACCATGGCCATTCACATTCGACCCGAGTGAGAATGAAGCCAAAAAAAACCTAACAGAGACAAACTCATCACATAATAAAAAATAAACAAAGGAGTAGATATTATCTTTTCCCGTGCAGCGAACGAAACTGGACGAAGAAACCTCCAGAAAGAGAATTGTTGTTGCTCTATCATTTGGGAATTTCTTTTGGGGATAAGGAAATGGGCCGGGAATTGAGAACAAAAGAGTGGGCTGCTGAAAAAATGCTTTTATAAAGGCCATAATTTGGTCCTTTAATATGGGTTAGCTAAATGAATTATTAATTTAGCCAAATCGATTTTAATTTGCAAATTCAGTTAAAGTCTAAATAAGATGAATTAATATAATTAATTTAGGAGCTTCTCAATCTTAACAAAATAAAATAATTATTTCAACCATAAACTAGTTGATTTTTAAAATTAACCATAACCTAAACTAAACTAATTTTATAAAATACTTACCAAATTAATTTTTTTCAGGATTATTTTTAAATATTTATAAAATAAACTAATTACATAAAAACATATTTACTATTTAAAAATTATAAAAGCTACTAAAATTACTTTAAAATAACTTTAAAAAATTTAAATTTTTATAAAGCTAATTATTTTAAATCAATCAAAATTAATGAAGCTTGATAGTTAAATTATGTGCGGTGGTCCAAAATTGGGTATCAACAATAGGAACTTCAAAGAATGTAACGAATGAAAATTTAGGGCTTTCATTGAATGGTAATTTTGATGTTCACTCGATTTTTTGTGAATAATTAATAAAATATTCATTGAAGTTTCCAGGTGGTGGATCGCAAGGATGTGTTGTTTCAAGTGTAGCCGACGTTGAAATCCAACAACGTCCTACTCAAGGTATCAAGAATTTACAAATTTATTTATATATATTTATTCAATTTTAATTTTATATTTTTACCTTTACTTCTCAATGTGAAATCATCTTTATTTGAATAGATATCACTGTCTACACAAAAGGTGAATGACCAAAAAGAAAGAAAGAAGATTGAATGACTTTTATACTCGTGTAAAAAGATAAATAAAGTGAAGATAGTTTTTCTTTGTCATGGTAATTTTCTGACCCCAGCTGAATTTGTCAAACATGTTGGTGGAGTTGATAGAAACCCTTTATTATCTTAACAAAGGAATAGCTTTTATGTCGTTGTTGTTATTTCATATTTCCTTGTTGTTGTACAAGACTAAGTTCCTACTATCTAAGATAATAAAGTTTTTTAGGCATCCCGCTTGTTTTGTTATGCTATGCATCACCATTTTTCAACATCATCTCAACCAGCATGTTTGACAGATTCAGTGGTGTCAAATAATTGCCATAGCAAAAACAAACTATCTTCACTTCTCCTCCATTGCTCATTAGAAGCTTCGATAATTGCTACGATCAGATGCTGGATTCTCTTCAATGTGCCATTGGCTGGAGGTATCGCATTAGAACTACAATCCTTTTTCTTTTGTCTTGATAATTAGCTCTCTCCATGTTAGCAAAAACTAAAAAAATGAGAAAGCTATTGAATTACAAACTAAATAAACTTAATAGGAAATAAAAACTCTATGTAAGTATGAAATTCACTTTTAGTGATGAATGCTTGGAGAAACCTTCAGTCAATTGAGAGATTATAAAGGGAAAAAATTGAGGTGTGAAAGTGGAAAAAATGTGAAGCGGTATTTTATTTCCGTGGGTATAAGTTAAAATGACGAAATAGCTCCTTGTCACGTGGTTTAAGAAGGGACTTGGGAAATTAATCCAAAAAAATAATTTAGCTAGAGTCTAAATAAGAAGTAATCGACTGAAAATGACACTTGTCTGTTGTAATTATCTACTAAGAAACAGAATGGAACTTGATATGTGTCAGGAAAATTACTACATGAAAATTTGCAAAAAGTTTTCAATTTCACACTATGGATGTGAAAATATTATTTATGCATTTTTATTTAGATTTCAAAGTTTTTTTGGGCAAATTTTATTAAACGTCGTATCATCTAATTGTTTTATGGGCAAATTTTATTAAATGTCATATTATCATATTATTTTAACTCCCTATATTAATGAATTTTTGAATTTTTCCATAGTTTATAATAAATGAATTGTTAAAATTTAAGATAATTGTTGATTTTTTTTCTTCAAATAGACTCCAGCAAGTAGTGGCTGACCCAGAATTTTAATAAAGAGGTTCAAAATATGAAGAAAAAAAATATACACATGAACTAGTTGAAAAGGGGTTCAACATCTAATATATGTACCTAATAATTGATTTTAATCATACATAAATCATATTGCTGGGAGTAATAAATATATCGGAAAAGGCTCAAAAATACCTCTGAACTATTTGAAATAACTCAAATATACCCTTAAACTTTATTTTGGCTCAAAACTACCCTTCCCGTCATACTATTGGGTCAAAAATACCCTTCATATTAACGGAAGTTGTTAAATGCCACGTGGATGCCATGTGGATGCCACATTGCATGCCAATAGGATTCCACTGCCACGTAGACTAAATACAAAGGTTCAAAAATACCCTTAAACTATTAAAATAGCTCATATATACCCTTAAATTATACTTCGGCTCAAAACTACCCTTCCCGTCAAACTATTGGATCAATAGTACCCTTCTTATTAACATAAGTTGTTAAATGTCATGTGGATGCCACATTGCATGCCAATAAGGTTCTAATGCCACATAGACAAAATCCCTAAATCCTAATTACTTCTCCCCTCATTTCATTATTTCAGAAATGATATATTCACCCGTTCTCCATCATTTCGCGGCTAGGGTTTCATACTTTTCTTCGTGGTTGAGTTTCAAAGTGGATATTCATACTTGTAGGTTCGTAAATCTTTTTTCTTCTTTTATTATGTTTATGATTTCAAAGCATGATAGTTAGGATTTCATAACTTTCCCCTCATTTTGCAGCTAAGGCTTCGTAGATTTCTTCGGAGCTGAGTTTTAAAAAGGATATTCATGGTTGTAGGTTAGTAAATATTTTTTATTATTTTATTAGAGTTAAGATTTCAAAGTATGATAGATAGAATTTCACAACTTTCCCGTCATTTTGTGGCCAAGGTTTCATAACTTTCTTCTATGATGCGTTTCAAAGTGGATTTTTGTGGTTGTAAACACAATAAAATCAGAAAAAAGTTTACTAACCCATAACCACGAATATCCACTTTTAAACCACGCAACAAAGAAAACTATGAAACCTTAGCCATAAAATGAGGGAGAAGGATGAAATAGTTTCTGGAAAATAATGAAATGAGGGGAAAATGAGTAATTAAGATTTAGGGATTTAGTCAATGTGGTATATGTGGAATTTAACAACTTCCGCTAATAAAAAGGTCACTTTTGACCCATTAGTTTGACGGGAAGGATAGTTTTGAGCCGAAATATAGTTTAAGGGTAAATATGAGCTATTTCAGATAGTTTGAGGGTACTTTTGACTCTTTTTCTTTTATTCTATGTGGCAGTGAAAATCTATTGGGATGCCATGTGGCATTCATGTGGCATCCACATGGCATTTAACAATTTCCGTTAATTAGAAGGACATTTTTGACCCAATAGTTTGACGAGAAGAGAAGTTTTGAGCCAAAATATATTTTAAGAGTATATATGAGCTATTTCACATAGTTTAAGTGTATTTTGACCCTATTCCGTAAATATATCTATTGACCACAATGGTTTGGAGTTAACAAGTGTACGGTTATCTGAGTTATATTTTTAAGTTCTAAAAAAGTATCAGTGTTTTGATTGATTCTTGAATATCAAAATAATGATTGTATTCCTACGAGTTTCTGTCATTTTAATTTTTCGTTCTTCTTTTATGAAAATTAATAATTGTTTTATGCTTAATTAAAGCTTCTTTTCTGATTTGTTTGTTGTCTACATTTTTTTAGTTATTCTTCTTTTGTTTTGGAGATCACTAATCTTATGATACTGTATCAACGCGTTTAATAATATTATCACCATGTATAATAATAATTTAAAATATATGTATAGGTAGATATTGAAAAATTGATCATTGTGTTATTTCTTTTGAAAAATATTATGAAATAGAAGACAATGGAATAAGGTTATTATAAACTTTACGAATGATCAGTTCAATGTTATAAACCTATTGAGAGTATTAAGTGTTGGTTTCATAATATAATCCAGGTGTGAAAGTGGAGAAAACGTGCAGACGTTTTTATTTTCGTGGGTGTAAGTTTTAATGACGAAAAAGCTCCTTGTCACGTGATTTAAGAAGGAGCTTCGGAAATGATCCCAAAATATATTTTAGCTAGAGTCTAAATAAGAAGAACCGACTGAAAATGGCACATGTCCGTTGTGATTATCTAGTGAAAACAGAACGGAACTTGACACATGTTTGAAAAATCATTACATGAAAATTTGCAAAAAAAAAATCACTTTCACAATACGGATGGAAAAATATTATTTATGCATTTTGATTTTGATTTCAAAGTTTATTAAATGTTGTATCATCTTATTGTTTTATGGGCAAATTTTATTAAATGTCATATTATCAAATTTTTAACTAACTCCCTATATTAATGAATTTTGAATTTTTCCATAGATTAAAATAAATGAATTGTTAAAATTTAAGATAATCGTTGATTTTTTTTCTTCATATGGCTGACCCAGAATTTTATAAAGAGGTTTAAAATCTGGAAAAAAAATATACACATGAACTAGCGAAAGGAGGTTCAACATCTAATACATGTACCTAATAATTTATTTTAATCATATATAAATTATATTGTTGGGAGTAATAAATATATCTATTGATGACCACAATGGTTTGGAGATAACAAGTATACGGTTATCTGAGTCATTTTTTAGTTTTTAAGAAAAATATCAATGTTTTGATTGATTCTTGAATTTCAAATTAATGAATTTATTCCTGCAAGTTTTTGTCATTTTAATTTTTCGTTCTTCTTTCTGAAAATTACTAATTGTATTATGCTTTAGCTTATTTTCTGATTTGTTTGTTATCTATATTTTTAAGTTATTCTTTCTTCTGTTTTGGAGATCACTAATATTATGATATTGTATCACGCATATGATAACATTATCAACGCGTATAATATAACTTAATATATATCAATATAGGTAGATATTGACCAATTGATCATTATGCTTATTTATGTTGAAAAATATTATAAATAGAAGACGATGAAATAAGGTCATTATAAATTTTGCTAATGATCAGTTCAATATTATAAAACTATTGAGGATATTACTTTAAAGTGTTGGCGTTCATACTATAATCCTGGTGTAAAAGTGGAAAAACGTGAGGAATTTTTTTATTTCCGTGATTGTAAGTTTTAATGACAAAATAGTTCCTTGTCACATGATTTAAGAAGGAACTTGAAAAATTAATCCAAAAATACAATTTAGCTAGAATTTAAATTAGAAGTAACCGACTGAAAAGGATACCTATCCGTTATAATTATCTTCTAAGAGATAGAATGGAACTTGACAGGTGTATGTAAAATCACTAAATGCAAAATTGCGAAAAGCTTTCACTTTCACACCACGGATGTGAAAAATATTATTTATGCAATTTGATGTTGATTTCAAAGTTTTTTTGGCACATTTTATTAAATGTTATATTATCTTATTGTTTTTTGGGCAAATATTATTAAATGTCATTATCAGATTATTTAACTCCCTATATTAATGAACTTTTGATTTTTTTCATAGTTTAAATTAAATGAATTGTTTAAATTTAAGATGATTTTTTATTTTTTTTCCTTCATATAGACTTCAAGAAGTAGTGGCGGAGTCAGAATATTTAATAAGGGGGTTCAAAATCTAGAAAAAAAATATATACACAACAACATAGAGAAAAGGGGTTCAACATCTACTTTATATGTACCTACAAAATTATTTTAATCATATATAAATCAAAATGTAGGGAATAATAAATATATCTATTAACCAAAGTGGTTTGGAGTTAAGAAGTATACGGTTATTTGAGTTATATTTTTTAGTTTAAAAAAAGTATCACTGTTTTGATTGATTATTGAATATCAAATTAATGATTTTATTCCTATGAATGTCTGTCATTTTTTATTTTTTGTTCTTCTTTTCTTAAAATTACTAATTGTATTAAGCCTAATTAAAGCTTCTTTTCTGATTTGTTTGTTATCTACATTTTTTAAGTTAGTTTTTCTTCTGTTTTGAAGATCACTGATGTTATGATATTGTACCGTACCCAGCTTATTCTTTTTTACATGTCATAATTCTCAAACACATCCATTTTAATTCTTATATAATCAGTTGACTGAGTTCTTGTCAAAAATTTGGCTAAACACTTTTTAGTTGCTACTTAAAAGTATTTTTTAAATTGATTGATCAAAAACGAATTGCTTCTCACATAAGATTTTCTTTTTTAGAAAAAAATTACTAGAATTTTTTTTAAAAAAATTAACTAATTTCAATAGTTTTATGAAACAAGTTTCAAGCTTCGGTCCTAATTTATCATATTAGTTGTATATTAAGGTTTTCTTATACATTTACAGAAAAATATGTAACAATAATCATAAGAGTTTAGAGGAATCTTATTATTCAATTCAGTTTGTTGGTTATTTAAAATTTTACATTATCAGTGAAGATTCGATTTTTTACCTTGCAATTTTCTTTTCTACACCGAATATAAATAAATGAAATTATACGTGTCTAAATTATGCTTTTACCTTTTCAAAATACACAATTAATTAAAATTACTTCAGAAGTAAAATAATCTTTATTTTATGAAATTATATTGAATATATTATTATTATGATGATAAAAATCATGATGATTGATCATGGAAAAAATAATAAAGTTTTTTTATATTTTTAAATTTTAAAATAAGTTTAATTTGCTTAAGCTATTAGCAAAATAATATAATTAGGACTAAAGATATTAAAACTTAGTTTTATAATAACATCGAGGTGTGATTAAAACTTAGTTTTATAATAACATCGAGGTGTGCATCTTCTGTTCAGTAAAATGACATTGTGTAACGACCTGTTTAGTCGTTTTGAGCAGCAGATTTTTTTTCTAGAAAACTGGCTGAAACGACAGACCCCACGACGGACCGTCACAGGCACGACGGACCGTCGCAGGGTCTCGTTTCAAAACACTTAGAAATTCTGAAATTGGGTACTGAAAATCGACTCTCTGAACTTCGTGACGAACTTGCAGGACGGACCGTCACAGGTGTGACGGACCGTCACAGACTCCTTGGTGGAAAATGGAGTTTCTGGTCGTTACGACGACCTGCATGACGGACCGTCGTAGGCGCGACGGCCCGTCACAGGGTACGTAATCCCAGACGGAGTCGGATTTCTTTACACGTTTTAAGGGACGTTTTGGACTATTCTTTCCTTAATTATAAAGTTAGAGGGTTAATATTAATAAGTCTAATTACTTGGGGGTTAAAAGAGGTAACCCTAAGTTAATTAGTGGGCTATTATTGCCATCTTTATTCTTAATTATATGTTAATTAGGGTAAAAGAAAGAGGGTTTGAATAAGAAAAAGGGAAAGAATAGAAAGAGAGAGAGAGAGAGAGAGGATTGGTCGATCGAAGAGGAGGAAAAACACAAAGCTTGGAAAATCCTTGTTGATCACTAATCTTCGGTGGAGGTAGGTTATGGTATTTTACGATAGTCGTAGTGAACTCTTAATAGTGAATGATATGTATTGGTGGTATTGTAAACCTGTCTATATGCTTAATTGTATGCTTGCATGAATATGATTATGTGATTTTGATAAAACAAGCATGATGAAAACCATTGAATCCCAAATCTTGAAAGAAACTTTAATCTACATTGTTAACGATGATGCCTTGGTATAAAAGAAGGCTCGATGAATTAAAGTAATGGGATTGATGATGCCTTGGTATAGAGAAGGCTTGATGAACGGATAGAATGAGATTAGTGGATCGGAGTGTCACGTTCCGACACATAGTATTAGTGGATCGGAGTGTCACGTTCCGACACATAGTATTAGTGGATCGGAGTGTCACGTTCCGACACATAGTATTAGTGGGACGGGTGTCACGAACCGACACGTAGAATTAGGGGATCGGAGTGTCACGTACCGACACATATAGGGGATCGGAGTGTCACGTTCCGACACATATAGGGGATCGGAGTGTCACGTACCGACACATATAGGGGATCGGGTGTCACGAACCGACACGTAGAATTAGGGGATCGGAGTGTCACGTACCGACACATAGTGGTAGGGGATCGGAGTGTCACGTACCGACATAAGAGGAAGAAAGATAATGAATCTTGAAAGATGATAAATATACTCAATCTAATAAACTTAATTCCCAAATGAGTATGGTATTGAGGCTTGAGCCCTCATGAATGAACTTGATGGTACTTGTTGATGATTATAGTACTTGTTGTTGCTACATGTTGAGTTTATAATTGATTTATAATATTACTTGATATATATTATCTTCTATTTTGAGTTGGCCGATGATATCTACTCAGTACTTGTGGTTGTACTGACCCCGTACTTTTATGTTTTCTTCTTTGTTATTTGTGGAAATGCAGCAAACGTTCCGTCAACTTCAACTCAGCAGTAATTCTAGCCAGTCTTCACTACATCGGAAATTCAGGGTGAGCTAATGTGTCTAGCTTGGACTGGATCTTCTTCTTCAAGTCTTGATGCCTTGAACTTCCGGCATGGACTAGCTTTTATTTTTTTAGCTTCTTAGACATTTTTAGTTAGTAATTTGATCATAGATGTTCTTGTGATGATGACTTCCAGATTTTGGGGATAATAATAGTTATTGATTTGATTTTATTAATGAGTTAAGTCTTCCGCATTACTTTCTGTCGATATATGTTGAAATGATAAGGGTTAGATTGGTTGGTTCGCTCACATAGGAGGGTAAATGTGGGTGCCAGTCGCGGCTCGGTTTTTGGGTCGTGACAAACTTGGTATCAGAGCATTAGGTTCATTGGTCTCATCACACAAGAACGAGTCTAGTAGAGTCTTAAGGAACGGTAGGGGGACGCCTTTACTTTTCTTTGAGAGGCTATAAAACTTTAGGAAAATTCCATTCTTTCATTCTTTCTTTCGTGCTACTACTTGAGTCCAATTGGTATCTAGGTGATACAAATTGGTATCTGACCATCTTCACTCTATTTCGCAGATGGTTAGAACTAGAGCAACGACCGCACCAGCAGCAACAACGGCACGGCAAGAAACGTCTGAGCCAGCCACTGGGGCTGTGGCTCGAGGAAGAGCAGCGGCAAGAGGCCGTGGAAGAGGTCGTGGGAGGACGTCCTCTAGAGGAAGAGGACGAGCCCCTAGCCCATCTGATACTAGGGCGGTGACTCCTCCACCGACCGAGGAGGTGATAAGAGAGGGTGAGGAAGGGTAGAATGAACAAGTGCAAAATGAGGAATTGCCACCCCAACCTACCCCAGAGATGATCAATCAGGTTCTTGCTTATCTTAGCGGGATATCTGATCAGGGTCAGGCACCTCCAGTGGTTTCTGCACCAACACCTCCGGTTTCAGAGGTACAACATGCGGCTACTATGGCTCGCCGCATGGATGCCTCGTTGGAGATAGGCACGTTTCCTCGTCTGACTACGGGGCCCATAATGACCAATGATCAGCATGAACTTTTCAGTAAGTTCTTGAAATTGAAACCCCCAGTCTTCAAGGGTGCCGAATCTGAGGATGCTTACGATTTTCTGGTTGACTGTCATGAGCTACTACACAAGATGGGTATAGTAGAACGATTTGTTGTTGAGTTCGTGAGTTATCAGTTCCAAGGGAACGCCAAGATGTGGTGGCGATCACATGTTGAGTGTCAACCGACAGAGGCAACACCTATGACTTGGGCCTTATTTTCTAGCTTGTTTATGGAGAAGTACATCCCACGGACTTTGAGGGATAGGAAAAGAGATGAATTCTTGAGCCTAGAGCAAGGTAGGATGTCGGTTAACGCATATGAGGCCAAATTCCGTGCATTATCCAGGTATGCCACCCAACTTTGTTTCAGTCCACAAGAACGGGTTCGCCGTTTTGTGAAGGTGTTGAGGTCAGAATTGCGGATTTCAGCTTTACAGGTAGCGGCTACGGCAAAATCCTTCCAAGAGGTGGTAGACTTTGTGATAGAGGTGGAAGGAGTGAAGCCCGATGACTTCACCATGGCAACTACATCAAAAAGGTTTCGAAAGGGAGGTGAGTTTAGTGGTTCCTACTCCAGAGGACAGAGTTCCGGAGGTTACTCAGTTCGACCCATTCAGTCTTCACTACAGACTGTAGTTGGGGGTCCACCTCAGGACGGTCAACACAACTCCGAGAGACCTATGCCTGACTCCAGAGAGTGTTATGGATGTGGGGAGATTGGACATATTAGGAGAAATTGTCCAAAACAGAGTTGTAGACCCCCAATAGCTAGAGGTAGAGGTGGTCATGGTAGAGGCCGCTTTTCTAGAGGACGTGGTGGTCGAGGTAATGGTGGTCACCACAACGGCAGAGGTGATGGGCAAATTGGAGCCACTACGACACAACATGGTAGGGGCAACGGACAGACTGGTGATAGGGCCCATTGTTACGCTTTCCCTGGGAGATCGGAGGCGGGGGACATCTGATGCTGTCATCACAGGTAACCTTTCTGGTTTGTGATTGCATGGCTTCTGTATTGTTTGATCCGGATCCACATTTTCTTATGTATCTTCCTCATTTGCTAATGATCTAAATTGCATTGTGAATTACTTGATGCCTATTCGTGTTTCTACTCCGGTGGGAGAGTCTGTGGTAGTTGAAAAGGTATATAGGTCTTGTTTGGTAAATTTTGTGGGGAGCAATATTATGTAGATTTGGTTATATTAGAAATGGTTGATTTTGATGTAATTCTGGGTATGACTTGGCTTTCTCCGCAATTTGCGATCTTGGACTGTAATGCTAAAACGGTAACGTTAGCCAAGCCTGGGACAGATCCGTTAGTGTGGGAGGGCGACTACACCTCCAATCCGGTGCGTATCATATCCTTTCTTCGTGCTAAGAAAATGGTTAGTAAAGGGTGTTTAGCTTTCTTGGCACATCTCAAGGATGACACTACCCAAGTACCTTCGATTGAGTCGGTTTCGGTAGTCTGTGAGTTTTTGGATGTGTTCCCTGCAGATCTTCCTGGTATGCCACCAGATAGGGACATTGACTTCTGTATCGATCTTGAACCGGGCACTCGCCCCATTTCTATACCCCCTTATAGAATGGCTCCCGCGGAGTTAAGAGAGTTAAAGGCACAACTTCAAGAGTTGTTGAGCAAAGGCTTCATTAGACCAAGTGCATCTCCTTGGGGTGCTCCGGGTTTGTTTGTGAAGAAGAAGGATGGGAGTTTTCGGATGTGCATAGACTACCGGCAGTTGAACAAGGTAACTATTAAGAACAAGTATCCTCTTCCTCGCATTGATGACTGTCGATCAGTTACAAGGTGTTGCTTGTCTTCTCAAAAATTGACTTGAGATCCGGTTATCATCAATTGAAAATATGGGCAACGGATGTGCCAAAGACTGCTTTTCGGACTAGGTATGGGCACTATGAATTTGTAGTGATGTCCTTTGGTCTTACGAATGCCCCTGCTGCGTTCATGAGCTTGATGAACGGGATATTTAAGCCATATTTGGATCTCTTTGTGATCGTATTTATTGATGATATACTGATATACTCTAAAAGTAAGAAGGAACATGAGGAGCATTTGAGAATTGTATTGGAAATGTTGAGGGAGAAAAAGCTTTATGCCAAGTTCTCTAAGTGTGAGTTTTGGCTAGATGCAGTGTCCTTCTTGGGGCATGTAGTTTCTAAGGATGGAGTGATGGTGGATCCTTCTAAGATTGAGACAGTGAAGAATTGGGTAAGACCCACTAATGTGTCAGAAATAAGAAGCTTTGTGGGTTAGCTAGCTACTACCGCCGCTTTGTCAAGGGATTCTCTTCTATTGCTTCCCAATTGACGAACTTGACTAAGCAGAATGTTCCATTTGTATGGTCGGATGAGTGTGAAGAAAGTTTTCAGAAACTCAAGACTTTGTTGACTACCGCACCTATCCTCACCTTGCCGAGTAGAGGGGTAAGAACTTCATTGTCTATTGTGATGCATCCTATTCGGGTTGGGTGCAGTGCTAATGCAAGAGAAAGAATGTGATTGCTTATGCTTCAAGACAATTAAAAGTGCATGAACGTAACTATCCAACTCATGACTTGGAATTGGCCGTGGTAGTATTTGCATTGAAGCAATGGAGGCACTATATATGGGGTAAGTGTGAAGTCTATATGGATCATCGTAGTCTACAGTATGTCTTTACTCAGAAAGATTTGAACTTGAGACAAAGGAGGATGGATGGAACTACTGAAGGACTACGACATAACTATTTTGTATCATCCGGGGAAGGCGAATGTTGTGGCAGATGCTTTAAGTAGAAAGGCGGGAAGCATGGGAAGTCTAGCTCATTTGCAAGCTTCTAGACGCCCATTGGCTAGAGAAGTGCAGATTTGGCTAATGACCTCATGAGGTTAGAAGTAAATGAGAAGGGAGGATTGTTAGCTTGTGTAGAGGCAAGATCCTCCTTCCTTGACAAAATTAAGGGGAAGCAGTTTGATGATGAGAAATTGATTCGGATTCGAGATAAAGTGTTGCAAGGAGAGGCTAAGAAGCAAGCAACAATCGACGAGGAAGGTGTTTTGAGGATTAAGGGAAGTAGGGAAGGGTATGTGTACCCCGCGTCGATGATTTGATCAACAACATTCTGACAGAGGCTCATAGTACAAGGTATTCTATACATCCGGGTGCAACCAAGATGTATCGCGACCTAAAGCAACACTTTTGGTGGAGTAGAATGAAGCGCGATATTGTTGACTTTATTGCCAAATGTCCAAACTGTCAACAAGTAAAGTATGAACACCAGAGGCCCGGAGGAACGCTTCAGAGAATGCCCATTCCTGAATGGAAGTGGGAGAGAATCGCAATGGACTTTGTGGTTGGTCTTCCAAAGACAATGGGTAAGTATGACTCCATTTGGGTGATTGTTGATAGGTTAACTAAGTCTGCTCATTTTATTCCGGTCAAGGTGACTTACAATGCAGAGAAGTTAGCCAAGATCTATATCTCAGAAATCGTTCGATTGCATGGGGTTCCACTATCCATCATATCAGATAGAGGTACGCAGTTTACCTCTAAGTTTTGGAAAACATTGCATGCTGAATTGGGTACTAGGTTGGATCTTAGTACCGCATTCCACCCTCAGACCGATGGTCAGTCTTAGCGAACGATTCAAGTGTTGGAGGATATGCTTCGTGCATGTGTGATAGAATTTGGTGGTCATTGGGATAACTTCCTACCCTTAGCGGAGTTTTCATACAATAATAGTTATCACTCAAGCATTGATATGGCCCCATTTGAAGCATTGTATGGTAGGAGATGTAGGTCTCCCATTGGGTGGTTCGATGCATTTGAGGTTAGACCTTGGGGTACTGACCTCTTGAGGGATTCGTTAGATAAGGTGAAGTGCATTCAAGGAAAGCTTCTAGCGGCGCAAAGTAGACAAAAGGAGTATGCTGACCGAAAGGTTAGAGACTTGGAGTTCATGGAGGGTGAACAAGTCTTGTTGAAGGTTTCACCCATGAAAGGGGTGATGCGGTTTGGCAAAAGAGGTAAGTTAAGTCCAAGGTATATTGGACCATTTGAGGTACTAAAGCGAGTAGGGGAGGTGGCTTATGAATTAGCCTTACCTCCAGGGCTGTCCGGAGTGCATCCGCTATTTCATGTGTCCATGTTGAAAAGATACCATGGGGATGGAAACTACATTATCCGTTGGGAGGAGCCTGTTGCTATTTTAGATAGAGAAGTTCGCAAGTTGAGGTCAAGGGAGATTGCATCCATCAAGGTGCAATGGAAGAATCGACCCGTTGAAGAAGCCACTTGGGAGAAGGAGGCAGATATGCAAGAAAGATACCCACATCTGTTCAAAGATTCAGGTACTCCTTCTCGCTCTTGTTTTTCTTCTTGTGATCGTTCGAGGACGAACGATGGGTAAATTGGTATCTATTGTAACGACCTGTTTAGTCGTTTTGAGCAGCATATTTTTTTTCTGGAAAACTGGCTGAAACGACGGACCCCACGACGGACCGTCACAGGCACGACGGACCGTCGCAGGGTCTCGTTTCAAAATACTTAGAAATTCTGAAATTGGGTACTGAAAATCGACTCTCTGAACTTCGTGACGAACTTGCAGGACGGACCGTCACAGGTGTGACGGACCGTCACAGACTCCTTGGTGGAAAATGGAGTTCCTGGTCGTTACGACGACCTGCATGACGGACCGTCGTAGGCGCGATGGCCCGTCACAGGGTACGTAATCCCAGACGGAGTCGGAATTTCTTTACACGTTTTATATGGACGTTTTGGACTATTCTTTCCTTATTATAAGTTAGAGGGTTAATATTAATAAGTCTAATTACTTGGGGGTTAAAAGAGGTAAACCTAAGTTAATTAGTGGGCTATTATTGCCATCTTTATTCTTAATTATATGTTAATTAGGGTAAAAGAAAGAGGGTTTGAATAAGAAAAAGGAGGAAGAACAGAGAGAGAGAGAGAGAGAGAGAGAGAGAGAGAGAGAGGATTGATCGATCGAAGAGGAGGAAAAACACAAAGCTTGGAAAATCCTTGTTGATCACTAATCTTCGGTGGAGGTAGGTTATGGTATTTTACGATAGGCGTAGTGAACTCTTAATAGTGAATGATATGTATTGGTGGTATTGTAAACATGTCTATATGCTTAATTGTATGCTTGCATGAATATGATTATGTGATTTTGATAAAACAAGCATGATGAAAACCATTGAATCCCAAATCTTGAAAGAAACTTTAATCTACATTGTTAATGATGATGCCTTGGTATATAAAAAAGAGGCTCGATGAATTAAAGTAATGGGATTGATGATGCTTGGTATAGAGAAGGCTTGATGAATGGATAGAATGAGATTAGTGGATCGGAGTGTCACGATCCGACACATAGTATTAGTGGATCGGAGTGTCACGTTCCGACACATAGTATTAGTGGATCGGAGTGTCACGTTCCGACACATAGTATTAGTGGGACGGGTGTCACGAACCGACACGTAGAATTAGGGGATCGGACGGAGTGTCACGTACCGACCATATAGGGGATCGGAGTGTCACGTTCCGACACATATAGGGGATCGGAGTGTCACGTACCGACACATAAAGGGGATCGGGTGTCACGAACCAACACGTAGAATTAGGGGATCAGAGGTCATGTACCGACACATAGTGGTAGGGGATCGGAGTGTCATGTACCGACACAAGAGGAAGAAAAATAATGAATCTTGAAGATGATAATATACTCAATCTAATAAACTTAATTCCCAAATGAGTATGGTATTGAGGCTTCAGCCTCATGAATGAAACTTGATGGTACTTGTTGATTATGTTATAGTACTTGTTGTTGCTACATGTTGAGTTTATAGTTGATTTATAATATTACTTGATATATATTATCTTCTATTTTGAGTTGGCCCATGATATCTACTCAGTACTTGTGGTTGTACTGACCCCCTACTTTTATGTTTTCTTCTTTGTTATTTGTGGAAATGCAGCAAACATTCCGTCAACTTCAACTCAGCAGTAATTCTAGCCAGTCTTCACTACATCGGAAATTCAGGGTGAGCTAATGCGTCTAGCTTGGACTGGATCTTCTTCTTCAAGTCTTGATGCCTTGAACTTCCGGCATGGACTAGCTTTTATTTGTTTAGCTTCTTAGACATTTTTAGTTAGTAATTTGATCATAGATGTTCTTGTGATGATGACTTCCAGATTTTGGGGATAATAATAGTTATTGATTTGATTTTATTAATGAGTTAAGTCTTCCGCATTACTTTCTGTCGATATATGTTGAAATGATAAGGGTTAGATTGGTTGGTTCGCTCACATAGGAGGGTAAATGTGGGTGCCAGTCGCGGCTCGGTTTTTGGGTCGTGACACATTGTTATTGCTTTTATGGAAAAATACATAAATTTTCTCTTCTTTCAAAATATCATCTACTTGTTTAAATTATTATAAAGATATATTATATATTTATTATTTAAAAATAAATTTATTACCATTTAAATGTATAATATCATTCTTACAATATGTGATGTATTACACTAGGTGCTATTTCAATGCTATGTCAGCGCCACATCAAAAACTAATTCTTTTATATTCTTTATCATTTGTTTTCTTTATGATTAACATTTTTTTATCAATTTTATATTTTATATTAATTAATTCCAAATTAATTATTAAAATTATTAGATAATTATACTTTTTTTCATCAATAAATTTCACTCACTTTAACTCTTATCTTACCAAGAAAATTGTTCATTTCAACTCATACCATAATTTTCTTTGTCTTCTCCGCCAAAGAACACCAACTCATCACCAACACAACCCTACCTCCACAACGGTGTTCCCTCTTATTTTCTGACAAACTAGTAGCCACCGATCGAACACCTAAAAACAACCACCCAAAACTTCAAATCAATCATCATCAACAAACTCCGAATGAAACCCTTTTTCCTTATCCCTTTTTTATTTTATTTTTTGATTTATTTTGCAGGAGTTCTAGCGAGCTCAAAGCTTCTATCATGATTCTGATAACGTTTCGATTAATTCGGCACTTTCATATCTGAACAACTAATAAACAATCACAACGATCAACACCGCTAGATTATCGCCGTTGTGATGCTTTTAGGCTGTGGAGGGTACGTAAGGAGGATTTTCTTTTTTTTTTTTATTGATTTTTAAATTTTAATTTTCCTAACTCGTGTGTTACTTTTTTTAGTTATTTTTTGACATTTCAATTTTAGGAGTGAATAAATTTACTTTTAAATAATTTAGAATGTATAATAGATCGACATGATAATTCAAGTGAATAATCAAATTTTTTAGAAAATTCAAAGAAAATCTATGCCTTATCTCAATTCAATTATAATAAAGGGTGAGGAGGAAAAACCTCCTGACTTGAGTTGTATGATTGAAAATTTGCATGTGTGGTCTTAGAAGGGAGTGTTGGAGTATGAAGAATCCCATTAAATACCCCTATTTAGAAATCAAGCTAGGTTTAGATAAAACAAAAGTGAAAACTTTTGTAAGCTAAATAAAATATTCACTTGAAAAACTTATTAAAACTGCTCTTTTAATTTGAACTTGAAACTTATTTTGTGATTCTTTTTTTTATATAATCAAACATTATTAGAAAACATACAGAAATTTTATCAGTTAATTTGGAGTAAAATATTTAGATATATTTTACCTTGCAATTTTCTTTTCTACACCGAATATAAATAGATGAAATTATACATGTCAAAATTGTCCTTTTACCTTTTCAAAATACACAATTAATTAAAATTACTTCAGAAGTAAAATAATTTTTATTTTATGAAATTATATTGAATATATTATTATTATGATGATAAAAATCATGATGATTGATCATGGAAAAAATTAATAATTTTTTTTTATATTTTTAAATTTTAAAATAAGTTTAATTTGCTAAAGCTATTAGCCAAATAATATGATTATGACTAAAGATATTGAAACTTAATTTTATAATAACATCGAGGTGTGCATCTTCTATTCAGTAAAATGACATTGTTATTTCTTTTAAGGAAAAATACATAAATTTCCTCTTCTTTAAAAATATAAGCTACTTGTTTAAATTATTATAAAGATGTATTATATATTTATTATTTAAAAATAAATTTATTACCATTTAAATGTATAATATCATTCTTACAATATGGAATGTATTACACTAGGTGCTACTTCAATGCTATGTCAGCGCCACATCAGAAACTAATTCTTTTATATTCTTTTTCTCTTGTTTTCTTTATGATTACCATTTCTTTTTTATTAATTTTATATTTTATACTAATTAATTCCTAATTAATTATTATTAGATAATTATATTTTTTTCATCAATAAATTTCACTCACTTTAACTCTAATCTTGCCAAGAAAATTGTTCATTTCAACTCATACCACAATTTTCTTTGTCTTCTCCGCCAAAGAACACCAACTTATCACCAACACAACCTACCTCCACAACGGTGTTTCCTCTTCTTTTCTGACAAACTAGTAGCCACCAAACGAACACCCAAAAACAACCACCCAAAACTTCAAATCAATCATCATCAACAAACTCCGAATGAAACCCCTTTTCCTTATCCCTTTTTTTATTTTATTTATTTATTTTGCAGGAGTTCTAGCGAGCTCAAAGTTTCTGTCATGATTCTGATAACGTCCTGATGAATTCCGTACTTTCAGATCTGAACAACTAATAAATAATCACAACGATAAATACCACTAGATTATCGTCATTGTGATGCTTTTAGGTTGTGGAGGGTACGTAAGGAGGATTTTTGTTTTTTATTGATTTTTAAATTTTAATTTTCCTAACTCGTGTGTTACTTTTTTTGGTTAATTTTTGTCATTTCAATTTTAGGAGTGAATAAATTTACTTTTAAATAAGTTAGAATGTATAATAGATCAACATGATAATTCAAGTGAATAGTCATATTTTTCAGAAAAATTGAAAGAAAATCTATGCCTTATATCAATTCAATTATAATAAAGGGTGAGGAGGAAAAACCTCCTGACTTGAGTTGTATGATTGCAAATTTGTATGTGTGGTCTTAGTAGGTTTAGATGAAACAAAAGTGAAAACTTTGTAAGTTAGAAAAATATTAAATTGAAAAATTTATTAAAATTGCTCTTTTAATTTGAACTTGAAACTTATTTTGTGATCCTTTTTTAAAGAAGATTTATCAAACATTATTAGAAAACTTACAGAAATTTCATTAGTTAATTTGGAATATAATATTTAGATATATTTTAGTTTGTAATAGTACAAAATTTCTATTAAATTTTGATGTGTCTAGATAATCCATATGCATATATCTCATGATATAAGGATAGATATAACCCTAAATCATCTCTAGTAATAGTAGCAATTCAAATATTTGAAAACTTGAATATTTTTGCCCCTGAAATTCAGTTGTGGTTATTGAGACTGATATGTAGAGCTTAATTGCATGCTCTAGAGTCTTCTATTGTTTTCCCTCCACTTGAGAAGGATACTTTGGTTATACCAGTAAAATGATGATTGGGTAAAAATTTTGCTGGTATGACCAAAGTATCATCCTCAAGTCGAGGGAAAAGAATAGAAGACTACAGATCATGCAGTTAAGCATTAAAATCTGAAAGCTCTACATATCAGTTTCAGTAACTACAACTCTTTCAAATATATGCATTGCTTCTATTACTGGAGGAGATCTAGGGCAAGTGGAAGAAACATTCAAAACGGCTCTTTATCATGAGCAAGTATATCAAAAATTATTAGAGAGAGAAACGAAATGAATACCAAACAAATCCGGCTAACACATTTGCAGACTCTACTTACTATGCACTGTAAAGTGCCAAATCTTAAAATCATTGTATTTCTAAAATCATATCTCGCACAAGAAGTAGGATTTGATACTGACCCACCTATCAAGAGGTACTTCAGAAGAAAGTTTCGACAAAAGGATAAAGAGTTTAAGAGTTCTGGACAAACCAACTGCTACAGCAGCATATAGACCTGTTCCCTGGATTTGCTCCAGCGGTTGGTCTAGCAGTTATATTATTCCTAGTTTGTAGTTTATGGTGTCAGTCTTATCCTATTATGTTCTCTATATATATGTAATAGGCTTAGTTATTTGGGGTATGCGATTAAGAATTAAAACTACTATATTCTGGAGTATTGTCCTCTCCATACGGACAACTTTATTAGTATAATTGTTTTTAAGATTCTTGCACAAACTATTGCCAATAAATTTACTTGCTTTTTTCTGTTTCTTCGGTTCTGTACTTCTGGTTAATATCAGTTTGTATCATAGCAGATCGATCCAACATGGTCATTACCAGATTGTCTAATTCACAAGAAGGCGTTCACAATGCTGAATCTCTTGTCTAACAAATATTTGTCGCAGGATCTAATGTAAATACGACTGACTCACTGGCAGCAGATGTTGCAACGTTGAAAGCCCAGACTAGTTGCCCTCAACAAGAAGAATCCAGTCACCGAAACCATAATAGAGGAAAATCTGCTTGGCAAGAAAAGGAAGAAGACATTGATAGTCCAGCTTGGCCAAAAAATATTTTCCCGAGGCCATTCACCGATAAGGATAGATTTTGAAAGCAGAAAATTATTTCTGCTATTAATAAACTCAAGAGGAACATTAAGTTGACATTGCAGCGGTGTATTTTGAATGGGATGCTGCTTTGGATCTCTTTTCTTGGATAAATCGTGAGCTAACTTTACTTTATTGGGAAGAACTTGTTAAAAAAAAGAATTGCAAGAAAATTATGGTCCTGCAGAGTTTCAAAATCCCGACATGCACCTTTGTAAAATTTAACAAACGGGTTTTATACTGGGTACCGTAAAGAATTTGCAAAACATTCATCTAGGGTCATAAACTGGATGGATCACTTTCTCTTTGGAGTGTCCTTGAATGGGTTGAAAGAGGAACTTAAATCCGATGTTAGGATTACAAACCTAGAACTACTATGAGTTTGGCACTTGAATTTGAAAATAAATTAGGACCAACTCGAAGCATAGAGTGCCTAACTGGACCTCAATCAACAAACCCATTGTACAACCATTGAATTCTATGGAAACACCCAAAACAATTATTCCTCCACACATCACAATCGACGCAGCAATGTTTATTCCAACCCAGTCGTTTCCTAACCTCTTCAAATGCAGACATGGAAACTGAGGAGAAATCTTATGGCACAAGGACTTTGTTATCGTTTCCATGAGAAATTTGCACCCGGTCAGATGCAAATCTGCAAAACTATCTCTCATGGAGATTACCAGAGAAGATCAATTGGAAGAGGTTGATGAGATCAATGTAGTAGTTGGAGATAAACCTCAAGAAACAGACATTGCTGAAATTTCTTTCAATGCCATTTTGGGACAGTCAATTGATGCTACAATGAAGTTTCAGGGTGAGATCAACCATAGAAAGGTTTTAATACTAAAAGATAGTGGTGTATTCAAAGATAGTGGTCCCACGCGTAATTTTGTTGTTGAATCCATTGTGAAATGTGAAAGAGCATAATTTACCAGTAGAAATAGTTCTAACATTCGATGCGCAAATAGGAAACGGGTACATCATATGCTGCAAAAAAGTTTTCCCGAAATCTTTAAATTCAATTCAAGATTACTATCCTTTTCTAATTGGTGGGGCTGATTTGGTTTTTGGTATCAAATTGTTGGCTACTCACAAGACAATTCAAGCTAACTAGAAGGATATGTTCATAATTTTCGATTGGCAAGGGAAACCTTACAAATTGCAATGCTTGAGATCAACAGATTCAGCCACAACTTCTCTCCAATCTTTAAAATGCTATCAGAAAGTCTACGTAATCCAATCCAAACACTTCTAGATTAATTTTAGTTGTGGTTTCTGAACCAACATCTCTTCCACCATTTAGAGCACATTCTCATGTTATTCCTCTGCTACCAAATTCTAACCTCCAAACATCAGACCTTACCATTACCCACATGACCTTACGCCTACATGGTCAAAATACTGAAATTGAGAACCAAGTTGCAGATTTATTAAAATTTGGTTTCATACGTCCTAGTTCAAGTCCCTTTGCTAGCCAGTTCTGCTAGTGTAAAAGAAAGATACTCTTGGCAGATTTGTGTGGGTTACTGTAGCCTAAACAAAATCACAGTCCCAGACACATACCCATTCCCATATTGATGAGTTGTTTAATGAATTACATGGAGCCACCACAATTTTTTTTCTAAAATTGACCAAGAAAGATGCTTTTTCCTGGCATGCAAAAGAGGAAGAGGTTTTCCAAAATTTAAAGAGGATCTTGACATCAGTACCGGTGCTTCGTATTCCCAACTGTAGGGGGAGACCAAACACACCATTAGGATACAACACCTACTAGGATCGACTTCAAGACAATCAACCAAATATACTTCACAAATTTACCAAAACAAATTCACCACTATATTAACCAAGCTCAAATCAGCAACACATCAATTAAATCACAAGCAAATATGAATTATAAATATGCAAGTGAGACACGAGATTTATACGTGGAAAACCCCTTCGGTGTGAAGGATAAAAACCACGGGACTTGTAGGAGTCCACCCTACTTCTTCTCTTATTATGCAAATTGAGGGTAAAAACACCCAAATCAGTCTACAAGGATGTCACACAGCCCACCAACACAACATACATAAGAATCAACACAAAAAAGAGAAGAGAAATTGGGAAATGTCACCCAAAAACGCAGATTACAGCAGCTGCAATAACCAACGATCAAGAACTCTGATTGACGATCTGAACGGTCAAGGTGTAGTGCTATGTGTTGTGAACCAGCTGTGAAAATTTCAGTACGATCCAACGGTCGGATCTCCAGAAAACTGAAATTTCGTTCTGCTCTCAAACCCTCTCTTCTCAAAAAATGTTTTTCTCTCTATCTCCCTTCTCTCTATTTCTTTCCACTCTATTTTTCACTTCAAAAAACAGACTGCTTAAGCCAGCAACTCAGCTCCCCCAAAACTTCTAGAAGAAGTCAACAAAGCCCAAATATATGGGCTTTCACTTATATAAAAAAATATCAAATGGGCTGGACCCATAACAATCTCCCCCTCCAGCCCAGTTCGGGGAGACCAAACATAAGAGGTCATCAAGAAGACATACATGCAAGCTTGGAACAAAATTCAAGCTTGCTTCGAGGGACCACCTTTGTCAACATATCAGCACCATTCTTGTTGGTGTGAATCTTCTTCACTTCATTAGTTGCTCTTCAATGACAACACGCAACCAATGATATCTCACATCAATATGCTTTGTGCGAGCATGGTACATGCTGTTTTTGCTCAAGTCCATAGCACTTTGACTATCACAAAACACAACATACTCGCTTTGCTTCAATCCTAACTCTTGAAGGAAACGCTTTAACCAAAGCATTCTTTGCTTGCTTCTTCCACTGCTGCTATATATTCTGCCTCGGTTGTAGACAACGCTACACACTTCTGTAGCTTGGATTGCCATGAAATGCTCCCCTCCCCCTGCAAATTTGAACAAGTAACCCGAGGTAGACTTCCGGTTATCAAGATCTCCAGCCATGTCAGCATCCGTAAATCCCTCAAGAAATAGGCTCACCACCTCCAAAACACAAACTCAGATTTGATGTGCCTCGCAAATATCTTAAGATCCACTTTACAGCTTCCCATGAACCTTGCTCGGATTTGCCAAGTATCTGCTAACCAATCCAACAGCATGTGCTATATCCGGTCTTGTACACACCATGGCATACATCAATGAACCACAGCAGAGGAGTAAGGAATATGAGACATACTTTCCTTTTCTTATCGGTTGTAGGACAACAACGCTTGCTCAACTTGAAATGGGCTGCAAGTGGTGTATTGACTGGCTTGGCATTCTTCATATTGAACCTTTCAAGCACCCGTTCAATATACTTTTCTGTGACAACCAAAGCTTACCAGCTTTTCTATCACGAGTAATTTCCATACCAAGAATTTGCTTCGCAGGACCCAAATCTTTCATATCAAAGGACTTTGACAAATCCTCTTTCAACCTGCAAATCATCTCAACATCTTGTCCCACAATCAACATATCATCAACATACAAGCAAAGGATAATGAGTTACCTTCAGAGAATTTTCTAAAATACACACAAGGATCTGCAGTAGTCCGCTTGTACTCATTACTACTCATGAAGGAATCAAACTTGTGATACCATTGCCTTGGTGCTTGCTTGAGTCCATAGAGACTCTTTTTCAACTTGCAAACAAAATTCTCTTTTCCCTTAACTTCAAATCCTTCCGGCTGCTCCATGTAAATCTCCTCATGCAAATCACCATGTAAGAAAGCAGTTTTAACATCAAGTTGTTCAAGTTCAAGATTCAAACAGGCAGCTAGTCCCAAAATCATACGAATGGAAGTCATCTTCACCACTGGTGCAAAAATCTCATCGAAGTCGATGCCCTTTTTCTGATGGCATCCCTTCACCACTAATCTTGCCTTCCGCTTCACTAGCTTGTTGTCAACTTTCTTGTTCTTAAACAAACCACCTGTTCTTCAAGACTTTCTTCCCTTTTGGAGGCTTCACCAAGTCATAGGTTTCATTCTTCTTCAAAGAATCCATCTCCTCTTGCATAGCCTTGAGCCAATGGTCTTTGTCTGAATGTGACAAGACCTCTTGAAGGCTTTCAGGCTCCCCCTCATCAGTGATTAGGATGTATTCTGAACTTGGATAAAGTCTTGAAGGTTGACGAACTCTGGTCGATTTTCTAAGTGTTGGCTCTTCTACCGTGGGCTGGTTTCTCTCCCCTGATTAAAAGACTCTCCATGTTGAACATCTACAGCTTCATCATCAGGTTGTGGTACAATAACATCAGGTTGTACCTCTTCAATATGGTCATGTTCATGAGCAATTTCATGACCATCCTCTGGAGCATCACCTGTTAATTGATCATCTGCAGCAGAAACATGAGGCATGGGCATATCAATAACATCATGAGAGAAATTAGAATATAAGTCTTATCAGCACCCAAGAGATGAAAACCCATCTCGTGCTCATAAAAGACAAAAACATCTCTACTTCTCACAACTTTTTGCTTTGCTGGATCATAAAGTCTGTAACCAAACTCTTCATCACCATATCCAACAAACACACAAGGAGAAGTCTTGAAATCAAGCTTCAATCTATGTTCCTTCGGCACATGCATAAAGCCTTGCATCCAAACACCCTCAAGTGAGAATAAGAGGGGTCTTTCCCAAACCAAACTCTCTCGGGAATATCAAACTCCCAAGGAACTGATGGTGCTCTATTTATCAAATACACAGCAGTTCCAACTGTTTCACCCCAAAATGACTTAGGAAGATTGGACATTCTAAGCATGCATCTCACTTTCTCAATAATGGTTCTGTTCATCCTCTCGGCAACGCCATTGTGTTGTGGGGTACCCGGTTCTGTTCTCTCATGTCGAATGCCATATCTTGAGCAATATGCTTTAAACTCATTTGAAGTGTATTCACCTCCATTATCAGTTCGAAGACGCTTCAGTTTGCAATCTGTCTCCCTTTCAACCATTGCATGAAACTTCTGGAAGATACCGAACACCTCACTTTGTGCTTCATCATATAACCCAAGTTCTCCGAGTAGCATCATCAATAAAAGTAACAAAGTATTTGTTACCACCAAGTGATTCCACCACCTCTATGGGACCACACACATCAGAGTAACCAACTCTAACTTCACTTTCTTTCTTGTAGATGTCCTCGGAAAAGAAACTCTGTGTTGCTTTCCTGCTAAACAATGATCACAAGGGTCAAGTGAAATAGTAACATCAGCAGGAATAAGAGATTTACCGGCCAACAGCTTTATACCCTTCTCACTAACATGCCCCAATCTTCGGTGCCATAAGTTAGGAGAAGTTTTCTCTCTCAGAGCATTCAACTCACCACTACACACTTTCAAATGTGTCTTATACAATGTGCAACAAAGCTTGCCACGAGCAACAGTCAAGGAACCCTTAGTCAATTTCCATTTACCCTCACCAAAAGTGTGCTTGTAACCCTCTTCATCAAGTACGTTAGCAGACAATAAATTGAGGCGTAAATCTGGAATGTGGCGAACATCTCTCAACGTCAAATAGCACCCAACATTGGTTTGGACTCGAATATCTCCAATGCCAACAATACTTGCTGAGCTCTGGTTCCCCATCTTCACACTACCAAATCTCCAGCTCGGTAGTCAATAAAGTACTCCTTATTAGGAACACAATGATAGAAGCTCCTGTATCAATAAGCCATTCAGTGTCAGAACTATCAACATGACAACACTCTCCAATAGCACATATCAAAGAAACACGATCATCAGAACTAGAAGTTGTAGCAGCTGTATTCTTGTCATCACCCTCTTTATGATGGTCATTTTTCTTATTTTGCTGGTCTCTTTTCAACTTGTAGCAATACTTTTGAATGTGGCCAGGCTTGCTACAATAGTGGCATCGTCGTAGGTTCTCTCCCATCCTTGGACTTTGACCTATACTTTGACTTGCCACGCCCTTTGGGACCTCTACTCTTGCTTCTTCCTCTATTCTTCTACCACAGTGCCTGCCTGCGAAATATCAACACCCATCTCCTTTCTTCTAAGCTCTTCATTGAACATGCTCTCTTTTGATGACATCCAATGAAAGCGTACCATCTGGAGCTGAGTTGCTGATGACACAACCAAAGTTTCCCAACTGTCTGGCAAAGAACTCAAGAGGAATAAAGCCTGCAACTCATCATCAAGACAATTTTTCATAACAGTCAACTTGTTAATAATATCTTGAAAAGTCGCTAAGATGCTCAGAAACAGACTTCCCTGGCTTCAACTTGAGATTAACAAGCCTCTTAATCAACGAGGCCTTGTTATGAGCGGTCTTCCTCTCATAAAGACCCTCCAATTTTCTCCATAGTTCAAGCGGCTCAGTCTCCTGGGATACATGATTGAATATGCTAATATCAATCCACTGTCTGATTGTCCCCAAGGTCTTTCTCTTCAGCTTTTCCCATTCTTTTTCTATCATCTTCTCTCTGCTTAGTGGGCTGGTCATCTTCTTTCTTTGTTTTATCCACATCAATTGGATCAAACAAATCCTTGCAATATAGCAAATCTTTCCCTCATCGGACGCCAAATGGAATAATTGGTTGATGTCAGTTTACCCATAGAGTTATTTCCATGCTCCATGTCTATGGTTTAACACTCCGCTCTGATACCAAATGTAGGGGGAGACACAAAACAACACAAGTAGGATACAACACCTACTAGGATCGACTTCAAGACAATCAACCAAATATACTTCACAAATTTACCAAAACAAATTCACCACTATATTAACCAAGCTCAAATCAGCAAACACTCAATTAATCACAAGCAAATATGAATTATAAATATGCAAGTGAGACACGAGATTTATACGTGGAAAACCCCTTCGGTGTGAAGGATAAAAACCACGGGACTTGTAGGAGTCCACCCTACTTCTTCTCTTATTATGCAAATTGAGGGTAAAAACACCCAAATCAGTCTACAAGGATGTCACAGCCCACCAACAACAACATACATAAGAATCAACACAAAAAAAGAAAGAGAAATTGGGAAATGTCACCCAAAAACGCAGATTACAGCAGCTGCAATAACCGACGATCAAGAACTCTGATTGACGATCTGAACGGTCAAGGTGTAGTGCTATGTGTTGTGAACCAGCTGTGAAATTTCAGTACGATCCAACGGTCGGATCTCCAGAAAACTGAAATTTCGTTCTGCTCTCAAACCCTCTCTTCTCAAAAATGTTTTTTCTCTCTATCTCCCTTCTCTCTATTTCTTTCCACTCTATTTTTCACTTCAAAAAACAGACTGCTTAAGCCAGCAACTCAGCTCCCCCAAAGACTTCTAGAAGAAGTCAACAAAGCCCAAAATATATGGGCTTTCACTTATATAAAAAAAATATCAAATGGGCTGGACCCATAACACCAACTTTACTCAAAAGTTTACAGTTGAGTGTTATGCTTCATCTAATGGATTGGGGCTATTTTACTGCAATAGTGTATTTCCAGTACCTATTTCAGCAAGGGATTTTCCTTTTCTACAAATCTACTTATGATCGTGCATTGCTGGCCTTGGTCCTTGCATTGCAAAAATGGAAGCATTATCTTTTGGGTCGGCGTTTTATTGCCACTACTGACCAGTCTTGCCTAAAGTATCTCTTGCATTAGGGGGTGACTACTGCTGAACAACGTTTGTTGTTTAAATTATTACCTTTGATTTCACTATTGTCTATAAGTCGGGAAGTGAAATCAAAGGAGTTGGTGCCTTAATCTCGTCACCCTCAACATGCTGAATTTTTTTACTTTGGTAATGCCTATTCCATTTAGATTCATTGATTTGAAAAAAGCAACTGAAGTTGATCCATACTAATATATTAAGATCAACTTTCTTCTAATCCACTAATTCATCCTGATTTCTTGTTATCTCCTTACCATATTTATAACGAATCTTGGTTGGTTATTCCTGATTATCCTGAGCTCAAAGCCAAAATTTTAGCAGAGTACATGATTCTCCAACAAGAGGGCACAAAGGATACTTGAAAACTATCAAAAGGTTATTCGTAATTTTTTTCTGGCCTTGTTTAAAGCATGGTGTTCAGTTGTTTGTCCAGAATTGTTTGACATGCCAGCAACATAAATATGAAACGCTAGCTCCAGCTTGTCTCTAACAGCCTTTACCCGTTCCTAACAAAGTTTTGGAGGATATCTCCCTTGATTTCATTGTTGGACTTCCTCCTTCTAATGGCTTTGATACTATTTTTGTGGTGGTTGACAGGTTTAGGTAAACACAGCCATTTTCTTGCTTTATCTCATCCCTTTACCGCTAAAACAGAGTTTGGGGTTTTCTGTAAGGAAATTGTCAGGTTGCACGATTTACCTTGCTCCATTCTTTCAGATCGTGATGTTGTCTTCACAAGTGCATTTTTGCAGGAACTTTTTTGCCTTAGTCGTACTCGTCTTTGTATGCGTACTTCATATCACCCCCAATCTGACGGTCAAACAGAAATGTGGTCAATAGAAGCCTTGAAACTTACTTGCATTGTTTTGCACATGGCAAAACAAAATCATGGCTTCAATATCTTTCTTGGGCTGAATACTCTTTCAACAGTGGATACCGCTCTTCAGCCAATATGACTCCTTTCCAGATTATGTACTGGAGGGAACCACCACTCTTGCATCCCTTTGTTCATGAAGAAACTAAAATGTTGAACTTGAACAGCAGCTCGTGGGACGAGATCAAATGATAGAGATACTGCATTCCATTCGATGAAGGCTCAATCTAGAATGAAGACTCAAGCTGATTCCAAGCGGAGCAACTTATCTTTTAATGTGGGTGATGTTGTTTCCCTTCATTTGCGTCCTTATCGGCAGAAGAGTTCAGTCATCACGTCTTAATGAGAGACCTTTCACCTCGATATTTTGGAACATACAAAATTGTTCGCAGAGTTGGTCCTCTTTCTTATGAATTGCAGTTGCCTCAAACATCTACGATACATCCTATTTTTCATGTCTCGCTGCTTTGTCATGCTTGTGGTTGTTCTGATATTGCTTCCCCTCCACCCTTACCACTTTAGGGTGAACTAGAATTGATGGTGGAACCTGAAAAAGTTTAATCGCATCGTTGGGTGAAAGAGGCAGGAGTGTCTATTCCTCCTAATAAGCATGAGTTAGTAGATGAAAAACTTAATCGTCGAAAACTTCTAGAGTTTTTGGCTTGGTTTTGGGGTCAATGACAGATAGATCGTTAGAATTAAATGATAGTTCCGCTTGGGCCAACACCTTCCGGCACATTACGTATCATAAAAGTAAACAGATTAATTCTACTTATACTCACTTTCATTGTTGTCACCGATGTCATCACGCCATTAGCATCTGGGCGACTCAAGACACTTGAATCCTGGTAGAATCGGTACACTGACTCAGGGGAGTGATGCTGAATTTGATAATACTGCTCAACAAAAGTATTTCCAACGACTTGAGCAGAAGGTTGAGCTACAGTTTGCATGGCCATTCTGTAGAAATTCAACGAGATGGTTGTCACTAAGAAACATCTATGTTGTCATTATTTGTGCAAGAAAAAGACATCAGGTGCAAATATCAGTATAGTTCAAACAGAAAGTACAAGAATACATGTTACTCCATGGAGCAAAGGAAAAAGAAAGATCAAGATGGTCAGAATCTGAACATATAGGCAACATTGCTATGGGTCGGAAATCAAACATGAAACATCCCCAGGATAACTTTGTCAGTTGTATGACTATGAAGCTAGATTCCACGATATCAGAAGCAGGGTATACAAAATTAATCTTTGTACAACCTACATATTGAGGGTTTCCTTTTGGTAGTTTCTAGTAGTTGGCAAAAGCCACGTACTTGCAAAAGAAAAGGTTAAGTCCTAATATAGCCTTATTAAGCCTCACTGATCAATATATAGGGTGTCTTCAACATAAAGCCAAATGTTTCCTGGAAAATATGTGAGTTTCTTACATATGTTTTTGTGTTCAATACACAAGCAAAAAATATTTGTATATAATCTAAACAAATACAATGGAGGTGGGAGTGGGGTAGGGTTGTGGGGATGCGGGCTACGGGGGGTAGGAGCGAAGGTAAAGAGACAATTAATGTGGAATGCCACTTGTGGGACATGTTTTACCTACTTCCACTAGGGAAGTTATTCTCCTTATTTTTAAGGAACTTGTATTCCTAAAGAAAATGTTTTCCAAAAATGTTGACAAAATGAATATATGGGACAATTGGAAAACATTCTTTTTTCCTCCATAACGAACACCCATATTATACATATATATATTAAGCCCTAAATAACATATTAACACAAGTGCATCGTCCATTAGTGACTAACAAGTCGATCAAAATAACAAACGAGCAGTTCTGGGAGATGAACAAGACTAATGGGTAAAGACAAGTCCGGCTCCAAGATAAAGCTAGTAAGGCTTGTTCTTTAGTCCCCATATTTTTTTGTGGGTGGGGTGGGGGTTCAAGAATTTTAGATTTGTTTACCGTGGCCAAACTATTTTTTGTTTCAAAATAGATTTGGACAATTTGAAGCATAAGATCATATTTTGGTTTTCTATTTAGTCGTAAAAAATTGAGATCATTCGCTGACAAGATTTTTATTTTATTTTTTGAAACTGTAACATTGTATTTCACATAGTATTTAGGTAGTACTGAAAAAACCATATTTACAAAAGCAGAAAGTAAGTATAATCTATCCAAAAAACTGAACCAAATCTAAATGGATCCTAAAACATCTATGATTGACTCAGTTTCATTGGAGTAGACATTTGTACACCAAAAGCAGAACAACAAAATACACTTAAGCCTAACTTCCTGCAGGTTGTTGTTCCTATTTTCAAAACATCTCTCGTTTCTCTCCTCCATATAGTCCACCAAATACTAGCAGGGATCATCCGCCATCTTTCTCTATTAGTAGCCCCAACTCCAGCCATATCCCAACCGAATAGTCTCATCAATCTAGCTAGGCATACACCAAGATATGCCTCTGAGATTAAGGAAAATCTGCCAAGAGATGTCTCACGGTCTCATTAGCCTTCCCACACAAGGAACATCTATTGCATAGAGAGATTCCTCTCTTGGCCTCATTATCCAATGTCAAGACTGCCTCCTTGGCCAGTAGCCATGTAAAGCATGCCACTTTGTGCGGTACTTTGATTCTCCAGATTTGCTTCCAGATTTCATTGCATCATTGACCCCAATTACTTGGAGCTTTCTTTCTTGAGAATGAGTTATGTTCTAACCTTAATTACTTCATATCTACACGTTCGTTATGTCACTCAACTTGTACTCCAGATACTGTCCTATTCCTGCTCAACCTGGACTCTTTAGACTCTAGGATCTATCTCCAAACCTGTCATTAACCCTATCATGTATCTCATCAATTAGCATTTTGTCATCCTCAAAGAGCATGTACCATAGAGCCTTTTCATATTCATTGAATTTCTCCCAGGCTCTAACCAATAAGTATGGGGTGAAATAATTGCTTATGAAATGATAAAAATTATGAAGTTGCAAAGTTCAAAATATTTGAAGGATAGTTTTTGTTCATTTATTTTCCTCTGTAACGAACACACCCATAACATATAGATATATGAAGCCTTAAATAACAAATATTGACACCAGTGCATCCTCTATTAGTAACTAACAAGACGACCAAAACAACAAAAGAGCAGTTCTGGGAGATGAACAAGACTAATTAGGTAGAGCCAGGGCTAGCTCTAAAGACTGCTAGTAAGGCTTGTTATTTAGACCCTATATTGGGATTTGAGGGGTTAATGATACTATAATTATACTATAAGTAAAAGAAGTATACTATAATTATTTGAGGGGTAAAAGAAGTATACTATAATTATACTATAAGTAAAAGAAGTATACTATAATGATACTATAATTATACTATATTATTTGAGGGGTTAATGATACTATAAGTAAAAGAAGTATAAAAGAAAAGAAATTATACTATAATTTATTCAAAAAATTTAGAGTTGATTATTCTTGACCAAACCTTTTGTTACTTCAAAATAGATTTGAACAATTTGAAGCATAAAAATTGAGCTCATTAGATAACGAGAATTTGAAAGAGCATAGATTTAACCTTGAATGTTCCTTGAAATATAGATGTCTACACACATTTCTGAATTAAAAGTGTTGGAGAAAAATAGTACAAGTAGAAGAAAATATTCAAATTAATATAATGAGTCAAATAAAATAATTGATTATTTCTTAAGTGTCCTCGTAACTTGTAAATGATGCCTTAGCTTTTAAAAAATCAAAACTAAATTTGATAAAATCTTAAATAAGATTAACAATGTCTCCAAAAAGATTAAAGGTTGACTATACAATCATTGATAAAGAATTATTAGAAGAAATCAATTATAAAAAACAACTAATAACTTTGCATCTCAACAAACTAGAAAAATAGACTTCAAATAAAAAATATTATATATATTAAAATTTAGACCCCAATTAAACTCTCGGCCACTCATCTGCTTGAGCCGACCCGGATAAACCACTAGCGGAGACTAAAATAACCCTAACAAATTGACAAATAAATAGTAAGACACACAAACAACACAGATCTGTTCACAATTTTCATCACACAAAGCAGTTCATCCAGACCAGAAACCAAAGCATTTTAACAAAAAATAGAAACTTATGAACAATTATCATAATAACAAATAATTATTGATCACATAGAATGTGGCGGTGCAAATGCATAATAAATAACAAAAAAAAAATAGTTGTTTCTACTAATTTTTGAAGTTAAAGTTGAAAAACAAGTAAGCAACTCAACAGTTACAATATTAAGCAGATCATTAACTAAAAAAAATACAATATGAAGTACCTGAAATTGAAATGGAAGTTGCAGAAGATTAGTGCGGAGATATTGAGTAATCAATTGCAATCAACTCCCTCATATTTTGTAAATGATACAACTTAGCCCCTCAGGTCTTTTTTTTATTTTACTTTTTTCACTCTTTTCAATTATATATGGATTAATTTAATTAAAATTCACTAAAATGACAGAGATAATCCCTATATTACAATTCAGAACATTAATCTCATACAATATATTCTATGAATTATAATTTTAAATCACGAAATAGTACTTCGCTATGATGAGCTAAAAACATTAAAAATGTCAAAATTATTTACATTATTAAATATATTTATTTGAATATATATGAGACGTTTGATGTATATATCTTAAAAGGGAAAATGTACGACAGATTCCTAAACGTATTAAACAGGTTAATTTATCATTATGTTTTTGGCTCAAAAATAATTTCAGTTTATATTATTAAGTTAAAAAAAATAAATTGTTATTAACGGATATTCTAAAATAAAAGAAAAATAGACAAATCTATCCTTTGAACTATTCTAAATAGGCGGATGGATGGGGTCTTTTGTTTTCTTATATATTAGGCATATGAATTTTTATTTCTAAACATAATATCACATATCTTACTTACATGACTATTTGAAATTATTTTCTGAATTACTAAAATAAATCTGTTTCACGGATTCTAAAATTGATATAATTAAATTCAATTATAACTTGATATGTCATCACAAGTTACCGTCGAAGACTAGTGATGTGATGATTCTGAAGGGAAAAAAAAAAGCAGTAGAATAATTATTTAATTGGAGAATTAATACAAGTAATTAAACTTTATAAAATTGACATCTAAAATAGTCAATTCATCTCACAAACTACTATATAAATATTTGCTGAAGTCTTTACAATTAAGAGCATTTGCGACAAAATTAGATCATTTATATATATATATATATATATATATATATATATATATATATATATATTATATATATATATATATTTGATCAGCAAAGGTTTTTTTTTTAGCTATTTTCTTAGTTAGTGTGCGTATTTGAGTAAAAAAAATGTAAGAACAAGAATATTTTGAGCAAATAAACATAACGAAAAGTAAAACTGGTCAATTTTTAAATTTTTCACAAGTTGTTTGACACTTTTACCCATCTTAAATGAAGATATTATAGACACTAGTGTCTAATTGTTCATTAGTATTTAATAGTGTATATTTTGTCTTGGCGATAGATGTATATATGCGACAAATTTAGGACGAGATGTCATAATGTATGTTATTTGCAAATGAGATAATTTTAATTAACAAGACTCGCACAAAGTTAATACATACTAAGATAGTGTAGGGAGACAAACCATGAAATCTAAAGTGTTTATGTTAAACAAACCCAAGACATAACATTTCAAGTACAAGTTAAGTGATGTGAGGATTGATACCCATATCATCCAAAAGAAAGGAATTTTTAAGTAAATTAGGTCTATATCAAAGGTATTATATTAATCGTGATATCACACATCGTATTGATAGAATGAAATGGAGGCTCACCTCTAAATTTTGTGTGACAAAATGTATCATCAGAACTTAAAAGCAATTTTTCCAAAATAATGATTAAACATACTATGTTGTATGGAGCGGAATTGGTGAATCAAACTCTTTTCAAAATATAAAAGTTATGAAAAAGAGGAAGATGAGATGGACGTGTGAACATAATAGGAAAGATAAGACTAGAAATGAAGATATGCACAACCAAAAATAGAATGCTTGACTGAGATGATTCAGACATGTGAAGAGAAGATGTATTGATCTCCTACTGAAAAAATGTTAGATGTTCACAATGAATAGTTTTAGGAGAGGTAGAGATAGACAGAAGAAGTATTGAGGAGATGTGCATATGTTCAACTTACCAATGACATAACAGAATTAAGTTTATGAAAAACATAAATCAAAAGATAAAAATGGTAGGCAATTTGTACCGTCGCGTTTGTTTCATACTATAGTATTACTCTTCTAGCTTCTTGTTTCTTCGATATTTGTTAGTATTTTTTTACATCAATTATAGTATTATCTTATAATCATAGTTATTGTTGTTGTTTTTTTACACAATATTGTCATGTCTTATAATTTAGTATTTTTCCTCAATTTCTTCGCTTGTGTTTTTTTTCTTAAGCCAAGGAGCTATCAAAAGCATCTCTAACTTTTACCACCCAAGGTAGGGAGTGTGAGAATTGAGTACACACCATTCTCTTTATATCCGAGTTATCAAATTTCAGAGACCTCCCTTCAGGTTTTGTTTTATAACAGTCATATTTCCTGTGGTTTATGATATTACGTCTACCCCTTATTTTCATTTTCTTGTAACCATTCTTTGAACTTATTTAAAATAAATATAAATTAATTTAGATTTGATCATTTTACCCATATATTTATGAAAGTTTAGATCTATTTTTTAACGATTTATCTCTATTCGTTGGATCATGTTTCTTATTCACTTGTGTAAATTTTTTTAACTAAAGTTGATGTGAGAGTCCATTTTTATCTTCTATTTGAAGAAATTGTTATCAGATTATGATGAATTATTGTTGGGGGGAGGGGGGGGGGGGATCTACATGAATTGGTAAGATGAATGGAGATGAAGAGTTAATATTTAGTGAAAAATGATGGGTCAACTTGAATGAAGACTTTAATCTTTATTGGATTAAAAAAATATGTATTTGTGTGATTATTTTTTAAAATAATTGTTAAATGAGTTATTTTTTATATAATATTATTAATATGAAGAAATTAATAAAGAAGGGTAAAATTGTCAAATCTAAATTAATTTATATTTATTTTAAATAAATTAAAGAATGGTTACAACTAAATGGAAATAAGTAAGGTAAACATAATATTCTAAAGGGCAACTTTCACATTAGCAAACAAAAAATTCATATTTGTATGCTATAGCAAACTTTGCATAATTGCGCTCCATAGCAAACATAAAACTGTATAATTTGCTTTACATATACAATTGTATAATTCGCTGGCCTAAATTGTATAATTCGTGGGCTATTTCGCTTGCAATTGTATAATTTGTTTTGCATACAGTTGAATCGAATTAAAATGTATGTATATTGCATAATTATAAGTGTATAGCAAGAAGAATATGTTTTTCTCGCTTTATACAAAAACAGAAACACAATATATACACTTCTGTTGTATAAAGCTAGAGAAAATGTATTTCACTGCAATTGTATAATTCGCAATTGTATAATTTATTGGCCTTTTCTCTACAATATTTGAAGTAAAATGTTTGTAAATTGTATAATTAAGTGTAAACACGAAGATATACATTTTTGCATGTGTATATACAATTCTCTCGCTTTATACAAAATAGAAACAGAATTATACACTTCTGGTATAAAGCGAGATAGGCGAGCGAGAATGGAGAGTGGCGAGCGAGATTTTTGGGAGGAAGACGCTGGCAAATTTAGCTAATGTTTGCTATGGAGCACAATTAAATCAGACCCTAGCTATTCTATTTAATTAGGTTATTAGTTTGCTATTATATACAATTTTTCCTATTCTAAATCACATAAGAGATGAATGTTATAGAGCGAAATTTAGAGGGAGATTTCTGAAATTTGATAAATGGGATATAATGGTAAATAAATTAAAATGGAGGAAATATAAAATATAAAATATAACTTATAGAAATATATTTGAATATGTAGGTATTTCCACTTATCAGTTGGGAGCCGAATTAACCGAAAACATTAATACGAATTTCCTTAAAAAAAAAAAAAAAGAAGAAGAAGAGAAAATTCTAGAAAGAAGTTCCATTTCTAGAACTACCTTCTCTTCGCCAACACAAAATCGCAATTCTCAGAAATCGAATCACAAAAGTTAACAACAATGGCGTCGGCAGGCAAATCACTGATTCAAACTGTAAAACGCTACTTGAAGAAGCCATGGGAGATCACAGGACCTCAATCGAGTCCAGAATATGTATCCGCCGTACCAAAAGCTACAGAGTACAGAGTTACCTGCCCTGCTACAGCACAAGCTCAAGCTATAATCCCCACCTCAAATCCCGATACGGTATACGATATCAAGTACTTCTCTCGTGACCAGCGGCGTAATCGTCCTCCTATAAGGCGCACTGTTCTTAAAAAAGATGATGTTGAGAAGATGATGAAGGAGAAGACATTTAGTATTGATGATTTTCGAAACCCTACTTGACTGCTAAAGTTGAGGAAGATTATAATGCTATTGGTGGTGGATACCAGAAATGAAGGTACCTATAGTAGATATCGCTTATTTAATTTTTCCTCTAGCTCCGTCCGTCTCAATTTAAATGTTTTATTCGGTCCATTATTTTAGTAGACGTTTAATCATGTTTTACCGTAAAATTCAAATATCCATGTGTCATGATAGTTAGTAAGTTTTTCAGTTCCGGCATCCTATTTGGCAAATTCAAGACACATGTTAGGGAACTTTATACATATTTTTAATTTAAGACCGTAAAATTCAAAAAATTTTATGATCATGTTTTACCGTAAAATTTGAATATCCATGTGTCATGATAGTAAGTTTTTCCGTTCCTGCATCCTATTTGGCAAATTCAAGACACATGTTAGGGAACTTTATACATATTTTTATTTTAAGACCGTAAAATTAAAGAGTTTCGTTTATTTCTTGAACTCCGTATTACGGTAAATTAAGACATTTAAATTGGAGCGGAGGTGGTAGCAGTTTTAGTGCATTTATCTATTTGTTCTGTTAGGTGTGTTTTCTTTGGGAAAAATATTCTTCATGGAAGTATTTTGGCGAAAGATCAGTGTTTGGCTTGATATATATAGAAGTGAGTGATATATCATACATGGTAATTCCTACAAATTGTGGAATAAAAGGTATATATGAGGATGATGTTTTGGTGATACTTTTGATATTGAGGGTGGATAGCAAATGTAAAACTGGTTTGATTGAAGCAAATAATATGAAATATATAGGAATTGGGATATAGATATATAGGAAAATGACATGACATCTGCCCATATGTGGTAGAAGCTAAATACTGGAAAAGTTCCGGGAAAAGATAAATAATTCTTGCCATGCTAAATGCACAATGGAATGATTCGGTGTTGGTTTTATATCTGTGTATTCACTCCATGAAGTTAGAATTTCTTGTTAGAGCGATTAGACAATACAAGTCCTTGACGGGTAATGCATGGTTTGCTTTGAATAAGGAGCGGAGACAGATACATGATGTTGATTGATATTCTGATTGGAGAAAAAGAAAAGCTAGCCTATTTATCATATCCTCCGTTGAAGGATGAAGCAGGAGTTTGCCAAATTAAGGAATCTGTTTCGTATTTGATCTTTAAACTGCAAATGAAATATCAAACAAGAATTTGGTGAACTGTTATAGAGAAAGTCTGCCATATAAGATTGTACAAACATTACTCTGAAGAGTATAAGAATATATCCCAATTGTCTATGTATTACATTTCCTTCAAGAGTTACCTTTATTCTTATTAAGTTTGTAATATCATTAAAAGGCATATTCAAGAAAATACAAATAGAACATAGTACAAAAGATGGTGATTTTATTTTGCTAGCTCCATAAACAAAAATAAAAGACTATGCTATAACTAGGAAACTGACAAAATCCAAAAACTTCTCTGGGCTATTTACAGGGGTTAGAAAGTTCCAACTTGAAAGACTTATAACTAGACAATCTAGCTTACAAGATGTGTTGGAGTTGAGATTCATCAAAACATCTATGGTTCCTCTCGTTCCAAAGATGCCAAAAGATAGTAGCAGCACCCTAGATAGATTGTACTTCATGGTTTACTCTTTCATGTTATGATTTTGATCTACAGTAGGATGATGTGTACTTGCAGAATCTGTAACTAGTTGCCACCATTTAGCAGTCAAGATAATGAGTCATAACACAGTTTTTTGTTGTTTGTTCGCTTACATATGTTCAATCTGGGATAGAACTGTGAGAGAACTTTGGGGTTCCCCATGGGTCACAGAAGAAGTCTTTATATGAACAAATTCCATGAAGAAGGAAGACTAACACTAGAATCTAGAATTTCCTATATCTAAAACGGTATTCGGTATACAAGATAAAGCCAGTGTAGATATTTCATTCACAGTGAGAATTAACTTCACATTAGAGGAGTTAAGACTTTGTTGTAACATCTAGAATTGATGGCTTCCTATTCTCCACTAAATGAGATGATGTTTATAGAAGTATCAAGCAATCCAGCTACATACAATATTTTAACTTGACCAGAAACATCTTGCTTAAAATTTTCACGGATGACGAACCTACTGTGATCTCGTTTAGTTACTTTAACTTCAAAGACATATAGTTAGAGGTAGATGGTTTCACAAAAATTAAAAGGAAGAATCCTTGCTTTTGAGTTAGAAGGCTAAACAAGCTTCTTATTGCCTCAAAGTTGGAACTTGAGTATTTTTCGCAGACTCGGACGAAGGAAGTACCAGATTACGGAGAAAATTAGTATTATAAATCAGATCTCTTAAACAGGATAAAGAGTTCGTACAGAAAAATTACTGATCAAAGGATTTCTAGGAAGTTACTATCGCTGAGGAAAGGTCATGAAGGTGAAAATCATTTATTGGTTTATGGTTGCCAAAAAAGGCGCTGCATGGACCATTCCTGAAGGATGAGGTAGCTAATATTTCTAAGCCATATGAAGGAATTAAGGTTACTCAATGTTTCACCGCGGCCTTTTTTCAGGAATGTTGGCGAATTATCATGGGATATATACGTAATGCTCTAAAGTAATTTTCTTTTTTTATATGTTCAAGACTTCCAAAAACAATGCATCTTCCTTTATTGCTTTGACACCAAAAATATGTGGTATAAAAGAAATGAGGGATTTCAAGCTATTAACCTCGATCGAGACAAGCATATACTTTATTGGTAAGTTGAGACCAACATATGGAAAATCATTAGAAAACTGCTAACTACAGATCACTTATGTTTGTTCGATTGTCAACAAATGCCTGGAAAGAAATGGGACCAGGCAAGGTTTTAATACATTGTAAACCGGTGGTTGGAAAAGCTTTTACCATGTAAGCATTTCCTATATCTTTTGGAAGTTACACATGGGATGTGGCATCACCACATACAAGTTCTCAATTCTAACTAATGGTAATGATTCCTACCTTCTCCGAGGGGATTGAGGTAAGCAGATCGCTTGTCACCCTTACTGTTATGGAGGGTCCTCAGCAAGATGCTGGTGATCTACTTTGAGGAGGAGATGGGATAATAATGTAAGAGTTTGGACATAAATGGCGCTCAAGAGAACATGTCACACATTTTTTAGCTGAATTTCTGATGACACATTGATTTTTTGAGATGTAGCGGAGATGTGACTGAAGTTTCTCAGACTCATTGTGTTGTTCTTTTTCTGGCTGCTTTTTGTATTGCATATAACCAAAAAGTTCCGGAACACAGTCAATGAAGTTCTTAGCATACAATTACCGGCAAAGATTCTTGCTTCCAGAGATGAAAATAGGAGGGGGACTCTATGAGAAGGCAAGGGAGAACAAAAATACTCTCATTTGGTAGAGTTTGAAAAAGTTATTAAAGAACAAACGGAGGGGGATTATAGGCAGAAACATGAATCACATTACAAATGCCCCTAACTAGTAAAGCTTTAGTATCTAGGGGAAGCGAATAACCTTCCGAAGGAGCGTCGTGGGAAACTGATTGCCTTTGTAAGAGAAAAATCATTAGTTGAGTGGCCTGAGATATTATCCCTTAACTTGTGACCCTTCTTTGGTGGGCATTCCTTTAGGTTTTAGAAATCATTTCTAAGAAAGGTAATTTTGAATTCGTTGTGTTTTCCGTGCTTATTCATTCATCCATTATGCTTGTATAGGAACACATCGATTCAGGGAAGCTGATCTGGTCAATTATTTAGCATTGTTTGCATTGCGACATAGCCTGCAATATTTCTTTACATGAGATTATTTCGTATAATTCTTAACTAGTGGAATTCAATCCCTTTTTACCAGGCCCTCTAGTCATGGCAAACTCGTCCTGCTGCAATAACGTGCCTGGTGATGTTCATATATATATGTGTGTGTGTTCTCTGGTGTAAATTGGTCAGAGTCAGTTGTTGCTTGATGATGATGTACCATTTGGAATTTTCAGGAATTGGTAGTGCCATAGCATTATGATATTTGTAACATTTCCTTGATGATGTTAAGTGTAATAGTTATTTATAAATTATACTTCCTCTTCTGTTTTAATTGTGAATCAATTCTAAAAAAAATATCTCGTTTTATATTTAGCTAATTTTTCAATCTTATCAGATATAAAAGTTTCGAAATCCATCGAATTCCAATTGTGTCTTGTCACAGTCCAAATTTTTTTCTCCAATAAATGTGTGCCGTCTTTATATTCGTTTGGCGGTCACGCATGCTCCAACTAAACGCGATTTGAAAATGATCTCAATTCATATTCATATACTTTGACGTGTTTTACCATGTTTTATATCACAGGTCCTTTTTTTTATATTTAATTATGAATTATATATTTTTTTTATTCAAAGAGTTTATTAAAGCGTTGTAGATTTAATTTTTAATTAATAAAATATAAATAAATTTTAAATTTAAATATTTTGATTTCCTTGATTATTATTATAAATACATTGAAATAAGTGGATTCTCTATTAAGCTTATCATAAACTTATCCTTATCATGGATATGTATTTTCAAAGTGATATGAATCTTTTTGGGATAGAAATGTATCTACTAATGTGACATTAAACATGGTAACGTTTTGGTTGATTTCTCTACCTACAAATAGAGATATCATTCACCATTGTAATATACACTAGAAGAAAATTACTCTTCTTCTATCTACTTCTCTTAATGATTATATTCTTATAAGCTTGATTTTATAACAATTATATATATATAAGTCCCATCACTTTATTAGTAGGCACAATTTTCCCTACTTGGGGCCAGGAATTATTCTTCTTTCTTTTTTTTTCTCTCTATTGATAAAGGGAGAAATAGATGTTTGAACTACAAGTAACTAACTTCAGAAGAAAAAAGAGGAAAATTTATACACGGTATTCACTAATAAATATTACTATTGAATTCTGTGGAAAAAGTCAAAGACATGTTTTTTAATAGTGGGTGATACTAAATCGTCGAAAAATCTTAACTAAAAATTTTAAAAGTCTATAATATATTTTTCTTTAAAAAATTAATCTTTTTTAATTAAAATATTTTAAAATCAAAAGGATTAAAAAAAATTTTAAAAATAAAATGTCATTTTATTTTAATTTTAAATAAAATTTCTAGCCAAAAATATTTTTTTTATATTATTGAGCTGAAGAATATTATTAGCATTGTTTTATCATGGGTCGGTGGAAATTGCGGCTGTGGACAGTTGGTGGGACTGCAGAAAGATTTAGAAATGGGAATCTCTACACTGATTTTGTAAATACTTTTTACCCTATCCATCAACATATTCCAATCTATTGGAGAAGCTATAAGTGATAATGATTTTATATAATAATAAATATTATTTTATTTTGCTATGAGGAGAAGTATTAATTAGTTTAGAGGTACTAATCTAGGTTGTGGTGCAAATGTTTTATTCTTAGTTAGGGATTTTAAGTTTGAGTTTAATTTTTGAGTATGAAAAAGATTATATTAAAAATATTATTTCTGAATTGATTTTACAGTGTGTGATCATACAATATTTTGATTTATAAAATGATTTTATTTATGCTATTATATGAAATTTATAAAGTTCGAGTAAAGTTATAAAAAAGAATTTAAAATTTAAGATAAAACTTCAAGTTGAATTTAAATTTTTTATAACCAAAGCTGATTTCAAATAAAATGAAAAAAAAAAAAAAAGTGAATACTACTATTTGTTATGGCCAAAATATGTTCGACGGATTCTTTAAACATACTTTATTGCGTCTCATTTTATGAATTACTTTAACTTGATTTAGAACTTAAAAGAAATAAATGAACATTTTTTAAATTTGTGGTCTATATTAAGTATTTGTGTGATTCTAATATTATTAAGGGTAAAATAGAATTTTAAGTTATATTGAAAAATGTGTTATTCTTTTGGAACGGATTAAAAATAAAAATATGTCGTATAAATTGAAGACGAGAATATATAATATAAAAGAAGTGTTGAAAAGCTCTCGAAAATTGATCAAAACTATTAGTTTTATCTTCGAATTATTAATATCGTAAAAATACCTTAAATAATACGAAAAGGTATAAAAATATCATTCGATCGGAAAAAAATATGGAGTGAAGGGTTATATATAAACTTACTCTTTTGAGTAAAGGGAAGATCGCATCTTGGTTACGTTTGTGGACTTTATCTTTGTGAAATTTTTAATTTCTTTTTATTGATCGATACACTTTTTTTGTTTTTGATTTTTCAGCAAGCAATGATATATTTTTATATTTAAAAATGTATTTAAATTAATTATAACAAAAAATGAGATAACTCCCGAGTAGAAGTTAGAACACTAACTAGAATATAGATAAAACGGAACTCGGAATATATCTTTCAAAACACCTATTTCATTTGTCTTAATTTATATGATTAATCTTTCAAGTTAAATTAATTCAAAATTTTAAAACTAGAATTTATATATTTCTTATATCAATATAATGAAAAAAGAAAATTCAAAATATGGATCAAAGTTTATGTAATTTAAATTTCAAAGAATAAAAAATAGTTACATAATTAAATCAAAAAAAGTATTATAACTTATTAACTGTGTATAAAAAGATGGAGCGCGCAAGACGGGACTTTTTTACTTAACAAATTTATCATCGATATTATTTTCTTCTATAACATCTACAATTTTTTTCTAATATCCTGAACCTATAAACATGTATTATTTTCACTCGGATAATCTAACAAGCTATTGATATTTATTTTATTGTAGAAATAATCATTATTAATCATGACCTCAAATTTATGAATATCGTTTTCACAGGAGGTTTTTTTTTACTATTCTTGAGGTTCAATTCCAGAACGGTGTAATTAAAATAGCCTTTGTTATCTCAAGAATACTTTTTAGATTAATTAATATTAATTTATTAGTTAAATAATAATTTTACAAAATAATAATATTTTATAACTTCGATAATATTAATTCAGAGAGGTTTTAGTGTATTAATTAAATGAGTATACAAAAAATCACGTGTTCTATACACCATTGCTTCTTGTATATATATATATATATATAGATATATATATTTGTTGTGTTGGAGTGAAGCATCTTCCTCTCTCAAGTTGAACATTCTCCTTACTTATATTCTATAAAAAGTGAATTTCCTCTTTTGAAACCTTCACAAACCCTTTGTTCATTCCAAAAAGAAAGGATTGAACTTACTATGTAAGTGATCTCTCTCATACTTATATTATATATATACTTCTTTCGTCTCATTATATATGTCATTGTCTTTTTATAAATACTTGAATCATAATATTTGTCATTTTATAAAATTTATGCACAAATTAAAATATTTTGTCTATTATTCCTTTGATAGATTAGTTAATTAATCTTGAAAATATGTTCGTCATTTATCATGAAACAGATTTAAGAAAACATTAAATAAGAATAGAAGAATAAAATTATATCATTTTTAATGCAAATACAAAGTAAAAAGGTGACAAAAAATGAGAGGGAGGGAGTATATGTTAGCTAGGGCACATTAGTTTATAACATTGGTTTAGGTGCCTTTAAATATGTGTTTCTTCATGGAGTATATAGAAAAGTAGATTACCCTCCTTCGCACCGCCTTATTGTCATCCCTAAATGTAAAAGGTAGTAAGGTTCGATATATTCCCCTTCCAACTTATGTATTTCTTTTTATTGGAAGTGAAATGGAAACCCCTCATCACTCCTGTTCGAATGGTTTTTAGTTAAAAACTTATTTACCTAATTAATTTAATTTTTCACTTTTTAATTAGGTATTATGATTAGTAGAGAAGTAGATCCAAGTGATAATAACGTTACTATGATTCCAAAAAAATCATCATTATCATCATCGTCATCATGGACAAGATTTAAAGATTCAAGGATCGTTCGTGTGTCACGAGCATTTGGGGGAAAAGATCGTCATAGCAAAGTTCTTACGGTGAAAGGGCTGAGAGATCGGAGAGTTAGGCTCTCCGTTCCCACAGCCCTTCAAGTGTATGATCTTCAAGACAAATTAGGGCTAGATCAACCAAGCAAAGTTGTGGATTGGTTGCTTAATGAAGCTAAGCATGACATCGATGAATTACCTCCACTTCAAATAAGGGATCAGACCGGGTTACCTCTGACCGGTCTGAGGAAGGAAGAGGAGGAGACGATGATGGTGTCTGATGAGGATAGAGTGAAACTAGATGCGCGAAATCTTGACCTAAAGGGCAATAGCAATAGCAATAACAATAACAACAGCTTCAGTTTTGGCCTTTATAAGGATAATCACTCCTCTCAATCAGGTATTTTTATATATTGATGTTGTATTATAAATAGTCAGACCTCTCTTTAACAATATTTATCATAATACTACTATAATCAGGGTCATCTTAATAAATTTGGGGGCCTAAAGCCAAATTTCATAAACAGGTCTTAATTTTTTTTTAAAAAAAAAGTTATGGTATATAAATTGAATAGCTATAAGCCTATAACATACTTATAACCTATAAGTATCGATAAGGGAGAACGCATGCAGACCTTATGAAGTAAGTATGCAAACAAAGAAATTTTCAATGGAGTAATATAAAGTTAGAATAATAAAATTTGACTCGAAATATTAAAAAGTTTATATAATGATATTGATGTAGTTGCGCTGGAGTTGATGTAGTAATAATATTAATAGAGTATTAATTTGTTGCAGCGCTTGAAATTTAAAAAATTCAACAAATTCTTTTTAAAAAATTGATCTTTTTATATATACACAACAATATATTTTAAATAATGAAAAATGTTTAATGATTTGATAGACTTTATAATATTCAATACAATAATGAGAGAATGAAAATAGAAAATTAAGGAAGTAAAAAGGTAAATGCTAGAATAATAATATAGGTTTATGATAACTGTCCATATTTAAATAAGTCAACAAATAAGTGTCGTGTAAGAAAAAATGTTACTCCCTCTATTTAAAAAAGAATTATTTAGTTTTTTATTAGTCTGTTTAAAAAAAGAATGACTTTTTTTTTGGCAATGCTTTAACTTTAACTTTCTACCTGACATATTTAAGGCCACAAAATTAAAGGACATTTTGGTATATTTGGCATAATTTTAATTTAGAATCACTTTAAAAAATCTTTTTTTTCTTAAATTATATTCTAAGTCAAATTAGGTCATTATTTTTTAAACAGAGGAAGTATTAATTAAAAAGTTTATATAATAATATTGATACAGCTACGTTAGATTTGATAAGTTGATATAATAATATTGAAATAGTATTAATTTGTTGTAGTGCTTGAATTTTAAAGAACACACCCAAAAAAAATTTGATCCTATAATTATATAAACACACAACAATATATTTTACATAATACAAAATATTTTACGATTTGACAGACTTTAGAATATTCAATAACGAGAGATAAAAATATAAAAAGGAATTAAAATGGTAAATGCTAGAATAACAATGTGGGCTTATGATAATCGTCATGATATAAATAAGTCAACAAAGTAAGCGTTGTGTAAGAAAAGATGCTAGTATTAATTAACTAAAAACTATTCCATTTCTCAATTGTTACAACAACATCCACATAAAATAATCTGAAAACCCCAAACAATTGCTTTAGTGACCTTATGATTGAGACGATCTTTTAACTATAACCATATTATTTATATTATATATGTTCAAACAAAATAATATCATCATTATTTTCTTAAAATGGGATTCTTTCATATGAAATAATGTTTGATCACTAATAAAGCCTTTTTTTTTCTCATAATGTGTCTAGTTCATACCGAAAGTCAACATGGAGTAGCAGTACCACATGAACAACAAGAAATTCAAAATTTCAATGTTATGGCTGCTTTGCCTTCAACAATTTACAATATGCCATTAAGTTCACAATATTTTTTTCATCCACATATATAATTAAACCTAAAACATTTGATCCAAAGAAATATATGTTACATTTGTTTCCTATATTATGCAATTCATAGTCTAAATAATTGTTGGAAATTAACTTACAAAGTTGGTGATCATTTGTCAACGTTGATAAGCTAATGATAATTATATTATTGGGTGGTAATTAATATACTCTATATATAGAGACAAGATCTTTTGGCAATTGGCATCCTTTTCTTATTTGCACATTTTATTTATTTTTTTGTTCTTGTTTGGTTCTTATGAAGATATTGTCTAAATATAATCAAAGCATGTCATTATGCCGATTAATAAGGGTAGTGGTGAAGTGGCAGATTAAGAGTTCGTGTCCTTATGGTACATATTCGTCTTTGTTAATTTCTCTGCACGAATATAATTAATTTGATTTTAATGTAAATATCAAATATCGTGTGGGAGAGAAAGAGAAAGGTCATCATTCGACATAAAAAATTATGTTAGAAGAATGACCATGCTCTAAGGAATGTGACGTAGACAACCTACTGTAATGCGAGCATTGATGATTATTTCTATATACATATAGGTATATATTTAAGTCCCACTGAAACAATATCATTAGCAGTATCGATATTTTTTCAATTTTGTAAAAAGTATTTACACCGTTAGATAATTTATTATGTTGTTTTAGGGTAATTTCTTGATAACCATTAATAGATAATCCGATAAAAATGATAAATACTCTACTATATATATAGCAAGTTAAAATTCAATGATAGTGACAGTAACAAAATCCTTAATGTTTTTTATTTTATTTATGTATAAGCTCAACAAAAGGTTCATTATAATTAGTTGGAGACGAAACGAGCTGCAAATAAAAACCTAGGCTGAGCACTTAGTACATATGGCCCATGAACTACATCAATTTTTGTGTAAAAATACAAAAAATTCAATAATTTAGGTGCTAATTTTGTTCCATTTAAAAAAAAAATCAAATAATAATCTTACATTTTATAGAACTTGTGGATATATTGCTTCTTTGTTCAATACTGATTTAGATTTTAAAATTAGGTTATGTATCAATAATAATATTTCTACTAGATACATTGTATACAAATAAGTTGTAATGTAATGTATCAATACATAACTATATAAAACATACTCTGTTGGTGTAATATATAACAAATACAAGATATTACAATCGAAAATAAAATGACAAAACAAATAAATAAATCTTTAGGCACAAAATGAATAAACAAATCTTTAGGTTGAGCGTAGATATATCTCGCTCTCTTTAAGGAGATTCAAGTCTATTGTGGCATATATAATCTATACTGATCCAACAATATCATTCTTGGCTTATCCCCTCCATGATATAACAATCTCGTACAACTCAAGCAACTCTGAATTTAGTTGATGAGTCCAAAGCTCCACATAAGAACATCTTCCTTCAACATATAAATATTCTTTTTTCTATAGTGAATATAGTTGAATACTTGAAATATTTTCTTTGTCTCAACTCTCTCTTTCACTACGCTTACCTCACTACATACTACAATATTTTCCACACTTCTCATCTTTTTTGACATATTTTCCATCTCTTGTTATTTCCAATTCAAAGAAAGACATCACTATTTATAGGTTAGAAATTCTTTCTTACAATGAACAAGAAGATACTAGTTAGTAAACGTTACATAAGTTACAAGCTATAATGGATGATGAGTGGAATTAGCAGTAGATTTGGATCATGACAATAATGGTACTTACAAGAGCTACACCACAATAATGACTATTCTTGTCAACTTATACCCACTAACATATGCATTTTTAATTTTAATATTAAATGCATAAACATCAACAGGTTCATACTGATTTAGGTTTGAAATAATTAGAGTTACGTATGACAATAACATTAGTATCAGATACAATAATTGTATACAAACAAAGTTGTAATATGTTGTAATATGTCTGATGGATAATAATGATGTATCTCCGTATTAAAAGAGAGAAGGAAAAAAATTCTTAATTAATCAAAATATGGTAGGTGGAGTGATGCATTCGGATGTAAGAGACAGCAGAAGAAGAAGAAAAAAGATTTTTATTATTAATTCAAATGATAGGTGGAGTGATATATTCATATGTAAGAAAAAAGAGCGAAAAAAGAGATTTTTGTAATTAATTAGAATGAAAAAGATTTATTTTTTTAACTTTAGAAATTATACTTTGCAGTGTAATTACATACTCCTTCTGTTCCTACTAATTCATTCATTTTTTACTTGATATACGTATTAAGAAAATAATAATTTACATAGTGAATTTACTATTTTACCGATATTTATCAATAAAATTCGAAAATCAAATTACTCAGATACTACCTTTTTCAAAACAAAAGTCCCTTTCTCCAACAATATTTGTACTTTGCACGCTTCTTAAGAAACTATAAATAAAAAGGTACTTTTAACAAATTACTTTTTGAATATAACAAATACAATGTCTTGAAAAATGTAATAAAGAATTGATGATAAATTATGATTAATGATAAGGATAATTTGAGAATTAAATGTAAAATTATCCATTAATTTCATAAACGGACAAATATTAGGAAAAATTACTAAAATACACTACTTTAATTTATTTAATTTCATTAATTCCCTACTGATGTATTAAATTACAAAAATCCCTTTTTTTATCCCAAATGATACTAATTAAATTTTATACATTAAATTTCATGTCCACACATAAAAAGATACTCAAATTCACAATTTAAATTAGATACTTTAATTTTTATATACTTATCAATAATTCATATAAATATGATACTTAAATAACAGATGTATGACAGTATGATACACATATACTATTATTTGCTACCTTAATATATACGAAATATAAGTAAAAATAAAACAAAGAATCATTCTATCATGATCACCAAAAAATGATACTTAATAAAATTAATTGAACATACTAACAAATATATTCAAAAATCATGATAGATTGAAAAGATACTTAATACAACTCATCTTATACTAACATATAAAAAAACAGGTTAACATGATACTTACAAAATACTAATTGAAACTATATATATAAACGAAATATTAATTTAAAATATATTTCTTTGATACATTAAATTTCATGTCCAACACATGAAAAGATACTCAAATTTTAGCTATAACAGTTACAGAAAAAAAAAATATCAGTCATTTATATTTAAGTATCATTTCTATTTTATAAAGTATCCAGAATTCTTAAAAATAAGGGATTTTTGGTAAATATCGATATTATAGGGATAGAATGTAATTTATCATTTACAGTATGTCATTTGCCTAATTTTTACCAAATATTATTAAACATTCCAAAATAATAGAGTGGACAACTATTGATAGACGGAGAAACTAATTCCCAAAATATAATGGGCTAGTGCGCAGCAGGAATTTCTCAAAATTGTACATGGGCGTGTACAATTTTAACGATAGAAACTTGGGTTATACCATCATTTTGAGTGAATTGAAGAACTTTGTTTTGTTTTTTTCTTTTCATATTTATAAAGTCTTAAATAAAATTGGATCTTCATGTGTTCCTATGTATGAATATTATGGTATTAAATTAATTTTAATTGTGTACTTTGTTTGCATAGTATGCAAGAAAATGAAATTAAAGTTTGTGAGACTTGTTGACATAGTGAATGGAGTTTAGTGTTACTACATTTATTTGAGTCTTTTTGGTTTTGTTTGAGATTCATATATTTGAAAAAGACTAACTATTATTGTAATTATTTAAATGAGATGAATTTAAACGGAACGACGTGAACATTGAAGATTGATATAGTAGTGTTGGGACTTTAATCTCAAAGTGGCAACAAATGAAAAGATGTTTTGTGGTCCATGAAAATGATGAGATGACAAATTAGAAGAAGAGAAGGTCGATTAAAATTACTTATAACTTAAGTTCTTGAGTTTGAGATATGAGATGACTATGAATCCGTTATGTTGTAGTCTTGTAGAGACCATTAGCAATTCATCGGGCACAAAGCGTTCTGTGTTAGCAAGTTTTGAGAAAAAAATTGCATATTTAAAGAGATATGACATAGACAGTCTATCATAATATAAGTATTAGTGGTTGCTTCTACACACTCCGTAGGTCTAGTCACACTGAGACACCTTCATTCGCAATATCATTAGTTTTTTATTTAAGTAAAAAATATTTATACAATGATCAGGTCATATATTATGTAGTTTCGGATAAATTTCTTGACAATCACTAATTGATAATATGATAAAAATGATAAATCGAAAAAATTACCTCATAGATGTATTTAAGATCCTATATAACATCATATAAATCAACTAATATAACAACTTAATTACGAGTGATAACAAACATTAGTGGCTGATCCCACACACCCTATAGATCTAGTTACACTGATACACCTTCATTCGCAATATCATTAGTTTTTGAATTTAGTAAAAAGTATTTATGCAATCAGGTCATATATTATGTAATTTCATATAAATATCTTGATAATGACTGATTGATAACACGATATAAATGATAAATCGCCTATTATCACAAGCAAAAATTCAATAAAAGTGTAAAAATAAAACAAAAAAATATATACACTGTTAAAATCCTCCACTTTTTGTATCCCATTGCTTTAACCAGCGATACCATATCGCTGGTGTATTAGGAAGAAGAAAAATGAGCTGCAAATAAAGACCAAGGCTGAGCACAAAGTAAAGCATACCTTTCTCGGCCTTTTGGCTAAGATCAAGTGTAGTATCTGTTCTTATCAGTTTAATATCTGATATGTGGGTCATCGATTCACACGATATTAACTCAATTTTTTTAGGGGGAGGGTTCATTATGTTAGCTTGCTATCGGGACTCTCAATTGTCGTCTTGGCATTACACTGTAGCCTAGACCTGGCACACCCCTCCAATTCAGTACTAAGGTTTCTTTGCAACTAGGTGTGTTTGTTTATCCTTATATAGGGATCTAGAACTGTTTGTGTGTGGACTGAGTTTTTTCCCTACTACATAATAGCAGTTGTGTGATGCTAGTGATTTATAAATGCATTCATTCTCCCATCTGAAGCTACAAAATCACCATTGCCAGAAATTAGACAGTCTTGTCATGAAAAGAAAAAGCCTATAACATTACAAAATCAACAGTAGGAGGAACAACAGTATAGGCTACAAAAATAATCTCCCCTCTAAAAAAATAAAAGAGGGAGAGGAAATAAGTTAACTGGTTACAATATAACATGTCAAAACAATTAACCAAGACCCTTTTAAGGATAAGACCGCGTATGAGCTCAAAAAAGATTGTAGCTGCAGCAGTCCACATTTGTCGTGATTCTTACACATCTCAGACCAGTCTTGAATTCCAAAAAGCGTGAAACCAAGTCTCAGCTCCACAAACGAGATCATCCCAAGACGTTAGCAGCAAGTCTCTTATCACATGTAATTTATACAAGTGCAGACCAACAATTTAAGCTTTTGATAACTCATCTGAGCTTGTCTAATCAATTGTTCGCGGACCAAGCAGACTACAAAGAACATCAGAGTAGAAATTCCAGTCTGAGTTTGTCTGATCAATTGCCCGCTGACCAAATGGATGCTGCTCTACATGTTTCTGTACATGTTCTGCTTTTAATAACTCTTCCAAATAAGTTCGCAAATCACCTCCAGGGCCTACAACATGGTGCAACTTTTCAATTATCATAATATACATCATTTTATAGCACAATATAAATTAGAGATTTCCAAGAAACGCTCGACTCAATAATCATCAGTAGCAAAAAGTGTCCATGAGGCTTGAAGTGAGAAGCGAAATGCACTCTTCTGTGAAGTGGAAGGAACACTTAATGAAAAATTAAAAAATTGGCACAAATTCATTATTAAATACTGTTGTTTGCATAATCCATGTATGTTGATCTAACTTTGCATGTTGCATCACATCTAACATCTTTAAGTAAGGAAGGCAATCAAGCAGCAAGAGTGTCTAAGCCCACTACCATTCACACTAGTCAGATGGTAGGAATCACCGAATCAGTTCTAATAACAACTAAAAGGGTCACATTAAACATGAAAAGGAAAATAACATTGCTGCAGATAACCCCACTTATAGTTTGTTGGGAGATACGGAGGAGTTGGTGTGCTATCAAATTTGGAGATAAGAAGTTCAATCACATCAATGTCAATGTGATATCCAGATCGACAAGGATCATTCAAGCAGGCAGCTATGAATAAGGCCTATTCCAAATACAAGTTAACTTGGACTTGACCTTGAAGCTGTGAGCAAGTGGAAAGTCGAGGCTAACTGTGAATTGGAAGGCTGTTATGTCAACCAAGTCCTGGCTGTGTCAAAATCAAAACAGATGGTAGCACTTCTTTCAAGCCACAGGCAAAGCAGGTATTGTAGTAGTTAGGAACTATAAAAAAGTTTTGATGACCGTGGTGTACGGGCCAGCTTTCACGCACCTCGACTAATTCCACGGGATACTTGCCACCTCCCACCAGCAACAGGTAAGCAGCTCTGTCCACCAAGGCTAGGACGGTGTTATCTAGTTATGGCTCTCTCTTTCTTTGCAGTGTAGCAGCAACCTATGTTGCTCGAACTCTTCATAAATGTCATCAGGTGCTTGTTGGACCCTTCTTAAGTAGTGCATTTTTTAGGTTCCGACATGGATGCGGCAACATTTTTGGAGAGTCCGAGCAACTTAGGCAGCAACAACTTTGCAGAAGCTTTTGCAGCAAAGGAGGGAAACGACTGGTGTGTACAGAAGGCATATAACAATATTTGGTTGAACTGGACACAGAATTAGTGACCAAGATGCTGAGAACAGGCAATACAAACAACCTCAAGTTGAAGCAGGTTATAAACTCCACAAATCAGATTGTGGACCAAGCTGAAGTGCAAATAACTCACTGCTTTAGAGAAGCCAATCTTGTGGTAGACCTATTGACTAAACGAGCTGCAATCACGGGAAACAGATCATACTACTATACCTTCCAAAGTCTACCTAAACACATAAGGGCCCTTTTCAGTTAGACAAGGGTCAAACTCCAAACATTAGACTGAGGTATGACAAAGCTAAAAATTTGTAAGCTAACTGAATTCAGGGTACGATAGATCAGCAAGGACTTTATATATAAAATTGCTCCTTACTACATCTTTTTAGCAAAGACTGTATAGAGTCATGTGCATAGAAAAGATTCTCCCCCCCCCCCCCCCCGCTCTTTCTATTTGTACTCTTTTGCTGATTAATTTGAGTGGTAGGTATCAAGTCAAACCCCCAACACCTTAAAAATCACAGCTTGGGTAATGGCTTAAATTTTATTTTATTTTATTTTATTTTTAGTTTTTTAAAAAAAAAAAAGAAGGGAAAACAACAGTATACAAATATTAAGAAGTACCAAACAAAGGGGTCTAACCTAGTGAATTATCATTCTTGGCCTTGAAGTTGTAGGAATGAGGAAATATTGCAGTGTGCACCTGAGGAAAAACGTCGTGCATTTACAATCACGAAAAGAAATACCAAATCAGAAGGGGGCATTTTGGGGTAGTCCTGGAACCAAAAAGAAGGTGGTGTAAAGCTTACCGGATTTAGCAAGGCCTTGTAGGGAGAATCATCCACTAGTAAAGTATTTGATTCATCATAATCCCCTCTTTCCCATGGTAGATTTGGATCATATCTGTCCCACACCTTGCTCAGCTCCTTGCAAACCAAGGGCTTATGCTTGTTCTCAAGTGTCCTAAACATTGTCTCAGTGCTATGCGACATATCCTGCAATATTCAGTAAATAGAAACTGCTTATTCCTCTAAGAGAGAAGTGCCCAACAATATATGAAAAAAACAAACTATCTATAAACACACACACATCCACAAATCAATGGTCACACAGAAGTATCATGCTGTGACTGCAGGCTCATTCTTCTTCTTCTTTTCCTTTCCATTTTACTAATGGTTGGGCTGAGAGTGAAGAAAAGAATGAACCAACCTTTGGTTAAGAAAGTTCTGGTGGGGAAACATAAGAGACATAAATATTCACCAGTAACCTCTCTCACACCTTGCAAGATAGGTGGTCCATATCACAAGTCGCAGTCCTTGTCAAGGGCATGGTCAAGCAACATAAATGATACAATGCATAGAGAAACAATATAAATGAAATAGGTCTGGTATAGTTACAAGAATCAATATAACTTTCCCTTCCCTTCCTTTCATTCCAACAGAGGAAAACAACCAATATGTTCATGCAGTTAATAATATATTCTAAAACCTATATACAAAAGGGGAAAAAACAGCCCATGTGTTCATGCGTTTCAATATTAGTCTAATGCTAGCAAAGGAATTGCAAAAATCACAATGATCCATCAGAGACCTGACAATCTTGCAGATCACAACAGTATATTAAGCATCAGCTTAGGTCAGGGCCAAAATACCACAAAGGAAATTGAATCTTTCCCTAAGCAAAGAAAAATTACAATAGGGAATCATACTCCTTTTTCTTTGCTTTTCTGTTTGTCACTTTCCTGCTATTTGGAAGAGGAATTTAAGAGTGCAACTCAGAGGAGCAATATGGAAGAATTTATGGAAGGAAGAATGCTTACCCAACAAAATAACAACTTTTGCTTCAAGTCTCCCAATAAATAATCAACAACTTTAACAATATTCTTCCTGCACAAACATATATTCCAGTAAATGTTTATAAGTAAACCATAAAATGCATTAGAAAAACTTAAATCATTAACTGGGGTAAACTAAAAGATCAAGTCAGGAAAACGACATAAACTCAAGAAGCATTTCAACATCAAGGATTACTTGGATCTAGAAGACCAGATGCCCACGTCAAATCTTTCAAAGCAAAAATTCAGAAAATCAGTACAGTAGGGTCTCCTAAATACTGCAAACAAAAGTGATGAGTATTTGTGTAAGAACCATGTGTTTCTTCGTCTTGTGAATGAAGCTCAAAAGGTCATTTAAGCTATTAAATGAAAAGTAAATCATCAATTCTCACTTGCCCGTCTTGAGAAACATGCATCAGCCTTGCAGTCTTTTGGCGGTGGATTGACTACATCTGCAAGTAGACCATTAACATCAAGGATGAGAAGTTTTCTCTTCAAATGAGAACTCCTCATCATGCAGAAATCATCTGAACTTATGGGAGCTGACTGAACTTGCATATTTAACTCTGAATTGTTCAACGCCTTGATCGTACTTCTTTTCTTCCTTCTCTTTTTCTTAAAAGGACTCTTTTCCAAAAGAGTTGTGGTCGCTTCTGTTTGCATTTCAAGATGTCCTAGAGGAAGCAATTGAGCATCAGAATTCTCTAAACCAGCCACGACTTCAATGGAAATATTTGGATTGTCGTTTTCTAGGTCTCCATGCTTATTATCCAGCAGTATTGGATTTGAGGGAACATTGTTCTGATCCATGCTACAAGGGTCAACTTTTTTGTCCAACGCCTTCATCCTACTTCTTTTATTTCTTCTTTTTTTCTTAACAGGACTCTTTTCCAAAAGAGTTGTGGTTGATTCTGTTTGTATTTGCAGATGTCCTAGAGGAGGCAATTGTGCTTCAGAGTTCTCTAAATTAGCAACATCTTCAACGGAACTTTCTTCACTTTTAGGAGCCTCCAGATTTTTCAGCATTTGCTGTCTTACCTTTCTATTAGCCTTCTGCCTCGCCCTTTTTCTTTTTTTCTTGGATATCAATTCCGCACTCTTCATAATAGAATCTTCAGTTGAAAGTGTGTCCATTTAGATATGCAGAACTTTAAGGAGCTCACCTGATGAATCACTTACAACAACAAGCCAGAGTTCGTCAGTTATGCAAGGACCTCCAACGTTAACTCAAGCACAGTTCTATCCATAAGGTGGATTAACAATGACAGCAGTTGATTGATTAGATTTTAAAAATTATCCAGATTCACAAACCACAAGTTATGAAGAAAAAGATTATGAAGAAAAGGAGAGATTTAAATTTTGGAACGGAAAATTAACAAACAGAACACTCTGCACGGCTGCACATATTTGACCTTGAACTCGAGAAAAAGGGAAATATGACTCATCGTGCACTAACTTCATGAACTATTATCCTAAGCGTCCATTTTGATCGGCCAGATTTAAGTGGTATCTTAGATCAGTTGATCTATTTTTTAAACACCGTGGTGTCCGTACTAGCTTGCGCACACACCTTGTCTAGTTCCACTGGGTACCAGGTAACTCAACCAAGGCTTAGACAGATGGAAGAATCACCTAGGGTTTTTGCCTCCGTTCGGATCATCTTAGATCAACAAATCTTGATCAACCAAACACAAATTGATCTTTATCACTTAAATACGAATAGACTGGTTTGTCTATTATATTAGTAATAGTGGAAAAATAAATCATTGGTTGAAAAAATAGGTCGATAGAGTAAACATCAAATCATAATTCTGAATTTCAGAACTTGAAGGTTGTGACAATGGTATGCTAATGGAATGGCATATATTCGGGGACCTCCCAAAATGAAAAGAGTATCATTAAATTTGGACATAGGGAATTATTATCAACCATTTATAATTTCAGTTATGGGAGATGCAACGTTTCTTATTGTAAAGTCTGAGGTCTATTTCCGTCTTACTAATCCAGAAGATAAAAGAGTAACTAGTGTTCTATAAAAAAAATTAAAAAAAAAACCTCATCCTTACTTAAATATCATAGACATGAACATTTACTAACTTCTTAATTTTTTTATAACCCGGGGTCAATGGCGCAAGGTTTGAAACTAAAAAGATAATGGGTCTGACCCTCTACCCTTCTCCAACATATGCAAATTTCTAATTATTTTGACAGATTTCTTTTGTTTAGCCATTTAATATAGGCAATTAACATAATCAAAACTACTCTTAATTATCCTATCACAAAGCTCTGTCTGGTTAGATTGAAATTTTTACAGCATTTGTCTAAACAAATAATTTTCCCATAATTTATGACATACATGGAACTGAGGCATGATTATTAGATGACTAATTTTCTAGTGTCTTGAAATTGTCTTTGCTTTACCTCTCTTTCCAATTTACCCAAACTGCAGATTTTTAAGTTGCATACCAACATTTTAAACACCAGTAAAGAAAATGGACACACACAAAATGGGATAAAGTTAGAAGTACAAAATTCACAATATTCATAAAATTGATTAATGATACTTCAGAGTGGATCAAAAAAAGGCCTCAACTTTACAGCAATTGTCACATGAAAGTAAATAAGAATGCCGATTAACACGCAAGCAAAACGAAGAACTAAAAAGATCAAATTTTGAGCCTTTATTAATACAACAGAAGCAGACACGAAGCATTCGAAACCATAAAATCCCTATTCTAGGATTACAGGTCATGCAAAAATAGAATGTAGGGTTTGTTGGTCATATGAGAAACATATATGTGGAAGACAAGACAAGATGGAGATAGATATAGAGCATAGAAAGCAGACGAACGTACAAACACTATTCGCCGGAGAAAGAGATCCAAGAAATTCGTCGGAGAAGGAGATTGCGGAAGTTCGCCGCCGACGGAAAGCGGTGATCTTTCGATAGACTCCGGTGTCGTTTGAAATTGTCAGGCTGGATTCAGAATTTTGGGTCGTGCTCCCTAACTGCTAGAAAATATGTGGGCCGAGATTCTGGGCTCTTTGTCAACGGTATCGTTTCAGGCCCATATTTGAAATCTACTAAAAAGGTGATTTTAGTTGAGAAAATTTTAGAAATAGCAAAAATAATAATAGACATAAAAAGGAGAAGACATATATATTATAACTTTGGAATATAATATGGGATGTAGTTAGTAGTAAATTAGATAATTGTCAATGAAAATTTGGAATATAATTTTGTACACTTTCAGCAAGGCTCTCTTAAATTAGATGATTGTCAATAAAATAAAATAATAGACATAAAAAAGCTTTATAATTATAGTTTTGATGAATGTGTTTCGCAATTATAGTTTCATTTGTTATGGAAGTTGCAGTAAAAGAATTTTGTCTCCATGGTTTGTTTGTCAATACAAACGGGGTAATTTATTATAAAATTTTCATATATCAAATACAAATAACTAGAGTAAGAACACCAAAATCTGAATTTATACTATCAGAAGCGATTATACAAAACCTAATTGATACAAATCAGGCGAATTATATAAATTAGATAAATATCCAAAATTAAAAAACTGCAGCCACGAATTATAATTTTCTACAAAAAAAATGAAAAGATTTAAAATTTTCTTAAACGGTAGTAGTTATAGTACCTAATATAGGCTAAATGTTTATTCTTTTGATTAATAATCTCTTTTAAATTTGATCATATAAGTAAACATGCAATATTTTACAATGCATGCTTCTGATTAGCCATCGAACAAAAACAACGAAAATATCTGCTGAAGTCTACTAGAGATATTTCTTTCGGATAATTAGTAGAGATTAATTAAATTATATTTTTTTAGTAGAGATCAATTAACTAAATTATTCATTTTTTTTATATTAAAGCAAGATATATATATATATATATATATATATATATATATATTATATATATATATGAATTAAAACGTTGTCATATTAAGTTTTAGGAGAAAGATGTCAAGAAAAGAAGTATATATATGAACTAAAACGTTGTCATATTAAGCTAGCGTTTGGCCATAGATTTCCAAATATTCTTGGCAATATTATTTGAGTGAAAATTTGGATGAAATTTCACCATCTGTTTGGCCATAAAATTTGGGAAATATATTTCACATTTTTAGAAAAATATGATTTATACGCACAAGTTTTAAAACTATCAAAACTAACTAAAAGTTTGTATTACAAGTCAATTGAATGTTCGTTACAACAATAACAAATAATGTCCATGACACTAAAACAATGTGGTAATTTGGAGTGAGTGCAACAAGAATTATTCCATGTATCGTGAAGCAGACAAAGTACATGACTTTGTTACCTAAAACCAATTTTTAATAATTTTCATCAACAATCATATCATTATTTAATATTCACTAAATATTTCATCACTATTTTGGTGTTCACGTAAAAAATGATGTAATACAACGCAAGCACCACTAGAGAGGGTGTTTTTGTAAAAGATAAAAGATTGGGGTAAAATTTTAATTTTCAAAATATCCCAAATAATGAGATTTGGCCCAAATACTAGAAAAAACTAGTATTTGGAAATTTGGGATATTTGCCAAAAATATTTGCCAAATAATGACAAATTGTATGGACAAACATTATTTGCCAAATTTTTCCCAAATATATTTATGGCCAAACGGGCCCTAAGTTTTAGGAGAAAGATGTCAAGAAAAGAAGTAATTGTTGCCAAACGTTATAGATGTCAGAAAAATTGATGGATAGGAAATATTCAAAGATAAAAACTTGTCAAAGAATAGAATTACTGCGGTCATGTTATTGACTAAGTGTGAAGTTGTTAGGGTGAAAATTTTTATAACTTTCAACTAATATTTTTATGGGAAAAAAGTTTGATATATCCACTAATTTTGTCATTTGGAGTTGATATACCTCTCATTATAAAAGTGGCTCATATACGCCCTTACCGTTATACAAACGGCTCACATATATCCCTGCTGTTACAAAATGGCTCACATATACCCTTCACTTATTTTGTTTTTTTCTTTCATTCCTTAGTTTGAAGAAAAAAATTTAAATTATTTTTTTGTGTGTATTGTAATTTAATTTCGTATTCGAGAAAAATTTGGTCATCTACAATAAGTGTTACAAGAATATTAGTGAAACATAAATAAATTTAATTATCAAAATAATAATTATAAATTAGTAATTGAAACAAAAAAAAAGTCAAAAAATATGTTTAAGAGGATTAAATTTACTCATATGGGATTATATTTTTTAGAAAAAAATAATAAATTATTAAATTTTTTTTTTTAATTTCCGTTAGAGGAAAAGGGCATATGTGTGCCATTTGTTTACAAGTAGGGGTATATATGAACCACTTTCATAAAAGGGGTACATCAACTTTTAATAACAAAGTTGAGGGGTATATCAGACCCTTTTTCCATATATATATATATAGTAGTCCTTTTTTTTCTTTGGTTTGCCTTATAACATAGATATATTCAGCAATCTTTTTATTATCAGATTTTGCCAAATGAATTTGTTACACTTTCATCTTTGATTGCTAACTATTAATATTAAGTAGGAATAATGTTGATTTTATTAGCATTTAATTCTATACTTTTAAAACAAAGATAACATGACTTCTCTCTTAGCAGGATGTTTATTTTTGTGTGTTGAGTATTTTTTTAATACGGCTTTTTTATACTGTCTAATCTCTATCAAAAGTGTGATATATTTTTTTTCATTGAATATCTATTTATTTTTTAAGAAGTACACAACCACAAAAGGAAAAAAAAAAATATATATATATATATATATATATATATATATATATATATATATATATATATATATATAATATATATATATATATATATATATATATATTTCACTTAATATTTAAGAAACTAGATAAAAATTGCATCCATATATACAATGCTACTTAGAAGATTCTTTTAACTAAGGTTATTGAGTTTCTCTTGAAGTTCAAATAAGTCTAAACATATAATTGAGAATAATAATTTATGTTTAATAAGTTAAAGGAAGTGTTACAATAAAATTAAAATAAGAAAAATAAGTGTAGTATCATAAATTTCAAGAGGTAATATCTATAAATTCAAATCAAAATCATTTCAGAAAAGCTATATACGAAGAAGGTTTATGAAATTATTTCATTTTTCCTTATCTAATATATTTATGCTAATTAATTTGCATGTTAGTTCTACATTTTATGCATTTATATTAGAAAATAACATTTTTTTAGTGAAAACAACTTAAACTCCACGTTGCACAAATATTTTAACCGTTGTTTTATTTATATACTATAATAGGTATGAAAAGTGATAAATAACTAGAAAATTTGGCCAAAAATTGATCAAAAAAATTTTAAAACTATAATATTTTTTTCTATTTTAAAATAAATCGATCTTTTTTTCCATTTTTAGTGCAAACGATAAAAATATTTTTACAAAATAAAATTACATAGAAAAAAATCTCGTTCTGGCAAAATTTCCTGGACAAAAAGAATTTTCCAATAGGAGAGTAAATATACTACCTTTTTCTGTTAAATCTATTATTTTTATTTTTATTACCATGCCATAATTATGTAAAAAAACGCACTTAAATGGATACTAAATTATAAATTATTACAACTCTAACATTAAAGACTAAGTGGTTGATTATGCTAATTTAAGGATTCTTCTTTTTAAAAATAAAAATAAAATCCTAATGAATTTAAGTCAAAATTACAGATATAAGTATTAGAATATGTAATATAATTTATTTGGATTTGAGTATTGAAAAAATTGTTAAAAACATTAATAATATTACTATAATTTTATAAAGCAAAAAAATAATAAACTTCCTAGTCTTTTTTTATAATATAAAAAGCAAAAAGGACAAAAAAGATGAACTGGTAGAAAGTTTGTAATCTTCTAGTAATGCATTATTAGGTAGGGACTCCTCTACCTAAAAAAGAGACCATTTATTAGTGATCCGTGAACATCTTCATAATATTCAAGTAAAATCCACGATTTAAAGATTTTGGTGTACCAATATAAATATAGCTCAAATAAAATAAAAACAGATTCAAGTAAAATTTGAATTCTGGTTTAAAGGATGATATCTCTAGCTATTACCAATTGCACAAGGACACTTTTATGTGTTATATGGGTTCACTGTTAATTATATCATAATATCTACCAATTTTTCAAAATAAATATACATACATATATATATACATATAATTTTTTCGAAAATTACCATCCAGCGTGTAGTGTGGGTCCTCCCCTGTTCTATCACTCAATATAGTCATAGGGAAAGAAGCAATACTAGTGTGAGATATCTAAAATGAGGAGCTGCTTTAGTTTGTTTTGGCTATCCATGGTGATTTTGCTATCTGCTTCTTCGGTAACAGACGGGACGATGATCGTCGAAAGGCGGTGGAACGGCACCGTAGAAATGGATGGTATTGATTGGGAGGTTAGCCTTGCAGGTGATGTAAATTACTTGTCTTTCAAAGTTACTAATGATAAGCCACCCATCTGCAACGAGAATGTGTACGGGAATTGCATAGGGGAAAAGAAGTCTGGCCAACGCCCATGTACTGAATACAATAACTGCAGGCGTTCTCCAGATTAAGTGATTTCTCAATCTATAAATACGTTTATCATTTACATAAAAGGTGATTTCCCGTCTGGTATATTACTTACGTTTTATCTATTGTTAATTTCTAGTTTTTTCTCTTTTACCTACTTATCTTATAGTGGCCAAAAAGAAAAAGTGTGTGTATTAAATTACTATGTGTGTTCATGATAATGATTATGAATTGATTAAGCTACATAAACCTGTGTATATATATACTTCCAAAATGCCAAGATTTAGATCGGTTCATATTATCTTTTTCCCAATTTATGTATTTTGAGAATTGAATTTAATCTTATTGTGAACTCAAGCATAAAATCTTAAATGTGTTTTAAAATAAAATTTATATATTTAAAATGTATTATAAATTACTGTAATACTTATTTAAAAGGTACATATATGAAAGAAAAAAAATTTAAATTTCGAAATTCGAAAAGTGAGAAAGGATCACTCAAAATTATATAGAAGTACTATTACTTGTTCTCTTAATTAATGTGTGTAAAAATTATGCAACATGGAGTTTGATGAGCTTTCACAATTCAGACAAAAAGATGATAATTAAGATCGTATTGACCACAAAAGTCTTAATCGGAGTATTCTTTTTAATGTAATAGAGGATAATGTATAATCGTTTCGAGAATAATTAGCCGGAATAATCAACCATCTCGTACAAATTTAAGCAAATTAATGATTCGATGTATTTATTATATTCGGATTATTTTGATTTGCCCAATTTAAATATTTAGTTAGAATTTGTTCTTTATTATTTTTAATTACTTTAATTTCAATTATCTAGTGGCTTTCTAAACAAACTTTAAGTATTTGACATGGAGAAATATTTTTGTAGGAAATTAAAGTTTTCTAAAATTAAAAAAATAAATATGATTGTCTCCCTTCATCGTTATTGTTGAAGGTTTTTTACCAAAAACATTTTAAAAACTATATTCCAACTTAAAATACTTCTTAAATTATTTTTTTTAACCCCTCATTTATTTAGAATTTGAGATTTTTCATTCTTTTGTTAAAATTTATCAAAAATTAGCAAATTATTTTTAAAAACATGTACAATTCACGCTACTCTCAACAAAACTCCAATGGACCACCCCCATAAACCAAAATTATGTTTATTCTACATACATCTAAAATAATATTGTAAAAAATTTTTAGCAACAACATTTTGCATTGTTATATTGTTAATTAGCAATTTTGTTTTTATTTATTTTTTATTTGATATCAAAAAATTATCAGTTGAAATGTTTTCTTCTCAATGAATCTGCAAAAAGTGATGTCGGCTAGAAACTTTTACTACTAATGATGGAAAATGAAATCCGAGTACTAAAAATCAAAATCAACTTAATCTTAATCACCACAATTATCAATTTTCCACGAAAAAACTATTGATCTAACAATATTGACTTTAATTTATAAGATGAAGATGGTGCAAAATTAAGCTTTAACTCTCTTTAGTTGGTAAAAACGAAAAACAAATCATGTCACCTCATAGACTCGCACTGTCCTAACATTTTTTAAAAAACAACAATAATAATATCGCAAAAATGGAAGAAAAGAAAAAAAAGATAAGTGGTAGAAAGTCTGCATCTTCTTTTCTCTAAGAATGCATTATTAGGGGCCCTTAAAATAATACCTTCATAATATTCATCGGAAAAAAGGCAATAATAATAGCTAAAATGAGGAGCTTCATTTTCTTTTGCCTATCCATGGTGATCATAGCGGAGACTTTAGTCTCTGCTTCTTCGATAACAATGAAGGTTGATTCTTGGTCCGAGGCAGTTGCATTCCAGACAAAAAGACAATCGTTCTTCAGGTTGATTTATCCCGCAATATTGTTGTTCTCTATCTCAACTTACGTCACACTTCCATTTTTAAAAAAAAAAGATGTATCGTGGCTGCTGGATAACAATGAAGGTTGATTCGCAGTCCGCGGCAATTGCGTTCCAGACAGAAAGACGATCGTTCTTCAGGTTGATTCATCCCGCAATATTGTTACTCTATCTATCTCAATTTACGTCACACTTTCATTTTTTAAAAAAAGTTGTATCGTGGCTGCTCGATAACAATGAAGGTTGATTCGCAGTCCACAGCAATTGCGTTCCAGACAAAAAGACGATCATTCTTTGTATTGATTCATCCCACAATATTGTTACTCTCTCTATCTCAATTTACCTCAAATTTTCATTTTTAAAAAAAAGATGTAATGTGGCTGCTGGGATTCGAGCCCAGGTCTCCACGGCCACAACGTGGAATTCTTACCACTAAACTACAACCACTTTGTTGATTTTTGAGATACTGTAACCCACCTAAATTATTTAGATATGCTCATATTATTTTTGTCAAACAAATTGTAAATTTGTGTATGAAATTTTAAAGTGTGATTTGGAAATAAATTTACATAATACAAATTATCATATGATTATTTATATTCAGATCTTTTTTTATTTGAATCTCAAAATTTGTAAAATGAAAATTAGAATGTAGGGAGTATTTAATTTCTTTTCCTTCATTTATCCTTTTCTAATTTTGTCTTTGTCTCTTTTGAGTACTTCTCTTTCCTACTCTAAAAGAATACTGTCTATATCTTTTTTTAAAAATTAAATAAAATTAGTCGATTCTCGTATTGACTGTAAGTGTGAAATAAATTGTTATTAAATATAACTCTAAATAATAAAAATTACCTTATAAAATCGAAGATCACTCAAAATTATATGATAGTACTAAAATAATAATGTGGGAAACTATAACAATTATGCAATATGGAGTTTGGTAAGCTTTCACGATCATAGACATAAGATAATAATTAAGATCGTATGTCGATAGAGGCCACAAAAATCTTATTCGTATTCTTTTTCTATGGACTTAATGTAATGAAAATGGAGTGGTCTTTCGAGGGAGTTTTACCGTCCGTTTGGATTGACTTAAAAAAATAATTTTTATGTTAAAAAAAAAAGGTTATATTGAAATGACTTTTTAAGTTGAAAAATAAAAAATATGAGTGATCTACTTTTGTGTTTCAAACTTGTTTTAAGTTATTTTTTATTTTGTCAAACCTTTTTTAACTTAGTTAAGTCATTTTTAACTTATTTAAAGATATTTTTTTATATTTTCAAACACTTTCAAAAATAAAAAATAGACTTAAAAATAGGTTTGGCCAATTTTAAATCAGTTGGATTGTCTTTTAGGGAGCTAAATTAGCAGATTTATCAACAAACTTATAAAAATTTGAGCAGATTAATAATTCGTTTTTAATTATATTTGATTTATTTTGATTCACCCAATTTAAGTTATCCAAAATTGAGGTAGGTTAATGTCTCTTCCTTCTCCCATTCCCCTTCTTTTTGACAATGAAATAAATGCAAAACAAGTTTTTGTAATCTAAAGTAGGAGTTATTAAATATATAATACTCTACAAATACAATTAGCAGTAAAATAAAAAAGGATACTAGTCTGACCATAGAAATTATTTATTTATTTCTAAATGATTTTACACTTATTCGAATTCAGCGTTTGGTCATGAAAATTTCAAATCCAACCTAAAGTTGTATTTTAAAATTGAAAGACAAACTATAACTTGTTTTTCAATACATTCTTTATTTTTGAATTTGTATTTAACTAAGTACATTTATAGATAAAAATGTTCAAAATATTATTTGTAATAAATATAATCAAACACAATTAAATCAATTTTCAACTTTAACTTCATAAATTTCAAATAAAATGAAAAATATTTGAATCCAATTTGCGCCAATTAAATAATAGTTCAAATAACATATGTTCTTTACTATGCAGTTATATCTAATATTGATTTGAGGTGAACTTCTGTGATGTGCCAAATACTGAACATAGAAATAATTATTGAACCTTATTAGTGAAGGAAACATGTATGCTTTACTTGGCTAATGAAGAATATAATTGCTCTATTCTCAAGAGTTCGAACCCTCAAGGATATAAAATATTAATAAATATTTTAAAATGGTATATAAAATTTTATATTAACCAAAATGGCAAAATCGCTGGAACAACAGCGATTTTCTCCAGCGAAAAAAGCAAAATCGTTGTTACTGCAGCGATTTTGCAAAATGTGATTTTTTTTTTTAAAAAAAAATTCAAATCACTGCCTGTTAAAAAAAAATTAGAAAATCGCTGCCTATGTATTTGATATATTTTTTAAAAAAGAACATTTTGCAAAATCGCTGCAGTAGCAACGTTTTTTGCTTTTTCTGGTGGAGGAAATCATTGTTCCAGCGATTTTCCGTTTTGATTAATATAAATTTTTATATACCATTTAAAATTTTTTGTTAATATTTTAATACCCTTTAGACTCCGAACTCCTATTTTCAATATCTCAAGGACGTATTTGCTTCATTTTCAGGGATAATTTTATGTCAAAAAAGTAAAAGGATGGCATAATTTCTCTAATATATGATTAGGCTAAATACATTGATAGTACTTTTTACTTATAGATAAATTCTAGTTAAACATTCAAATTATGACATGTTTCAATTAAGCAATCACTTAAAATGATAAAGTGTTTTTGTTTGATGCTTTCGATTTATATTATGAAAAAGAGCTTCCATTTCATAAATGAGTTAATTACATAAAATATGCCTCCTATTTTAATCGTACACTTCAACATTAATTGGAACCTACATGAGATGTGAAAATTATCTAATATATATTTTATTATGTGTTCATATACTATATTGAATAATCAAAATAAGTTATAATTTCAACGTCTATATAAAAATTATCGAGAAATTTAAGAGATTCTGTCACTATATCAAAAATGATCTTTAATGACAATTAATTAATCACAATAGCTCAATTGCCACTAAATCTATACTTTTAGCGCCAATTAACACTCTTTATATATATCCCAAAAGTCATTTGCAATATTAAATTTAATAATACTTAATTATTACTGATAAAAAATTTAGTGTTCTTTTTTTAATATGTCTATTTATTATTGCTAAAAATTATTTTCGATATAGCAATGATGAAAGACATTTTGCCCAATTTTTCCTTTTTACAATCGCTCTGTGATGGGCCGCTATCAACCCAATACGTCCATAGAGTTAATGGGCTTCATTTGTAGTCGAATATTTTATGTCAAAATTTACTTTTAAATTTAAATTATTTGATTTTTAAAATTTAAATTATATTACATAAATTGAAATAAAAAAATTATTGATATAAGTCGCGTTTGTTTTCAGTCTAATATTTGGCATCAAAATCGAAAGATCATTAGTGTAAAATAGTCTCTAGAAAATTTTTCGATATTAAAAAGAATGAAAATGTAAAATGTTATCTGAAGATGATGAAACCAAAAATGCAACTTGGAAAAATCATTAAGTGTTTTTTTTTTTAAAAAATAAAATAAAGAGAATAAATTGATGCACTTCGTTTCTTCGTCTAAGCATAAAATGGGAATGAATAATTATTTGGCACGGAGAAATATTTTCAATATTCCCATGGTTAAATATTTTTGTAGGAAGCCAAACTTTTTAAAATTAAAAAAAATAAATTAAATACTTATTCTATCATTAATAACATAATGATGTGATAAATATAAATAGTATTGAAATAAAAGAATAATTTCAAAATAAATTTTTGTTGTCTTTTCTATCATTTTTATAATATGGTAATGTTATAAGTTATCTCAAATACGTGTTGTAATAAGTTAATTCAGAATAATTATCCTGAAATAGCTAGTTTCCAATCAAACGACTGTTATAGTAAAAATAATATTCTTTTACCTTCACGAGGAAAATATAATATTTACTAATCTTGCACATTGATTATCTAAGGCTATACTTTTTCGTGTTTATATATATATAATTAAAAAAATTAAAAAATAATTTATAACTTTTTTTTAATTTATCTTTATTATTGACTATAACATTTCTCAAAAAAGTTTAATTGTAACAATTATTTTGTAAAAGAGGGTTTATCAATTAGTTCAAGGTGCAATTACATTTTTTTTTAAAAAATATTAGATAAAGTATTTATAGAAATTTGAACCCACGACTCAAACTATCTTATTCTATTCTTTGAATCACTTTTTTTTTTTTTTTTGATATTAGCTCTAATAATATCTAATGATAATTTTCCTTTTTTGGTTGTACTAAAGTATTTTTTTTTCCCTTACTTTTTAATTGAAAATTTTTGAGGAGGACTCCACATGATTGGTATTATTTAGCTAGCGTTTGGTCATAAATTTCTAAATATTCTTGGCATATATTATTTGAGTGAAAATTTGAGTGAAATTTCACATGTGTTTGGCCATAAGATTTGGGAAATATATTTCACCTTTTTAGAAAAATATGATTTATATCCATAAGTTTTAGAACTATCAAAACTAACCATATGTTTGTATTACATGTCACTTGAATGTTTAGTGTCCATGATACTAGAGCAATGTGATAATTTGGAGTGAGTACAACAAACATCTTTACATACACCGTGAAGTATACAAAGTGTATAACTTTGTTACCTTGAGCCAATTTTTCATCATTTTCATCAACAATCAAATCATTACTTAATATTCAGTAAATATTTCATCACTATTTTGGTGTTGCACGTAAAAAAATATGTAATACAACGCAAACAACTACTATAGAAGATACTTTTATAAAAGATAAAAATTAAAAGTAAAAATTTAATTTTCAAAAAATCTCAAATAATGAGATTTGATCCAAATATTAGAAAAAAACTAATATTTAAAAATTTGAGATATTTACTAAATAATAACAAATTATATGAACGAATATTATTTTTGCCAATTTTTTTATAAATATTATTTGAAAAATCTTTATGGCTAAACGGGCATTTGATTCTTTTTACATTATGGTGTTGCATTTTTGGTGTCACCGACACTGAATTTGCAAATTCTAGTAGGTCTGTATTTATTTATTATTTATTTAAAACACACAAAATAATAAAATAATACAAATCAAAAGGACGAAAGACACACATCTATGGTTAGTTGGGTTGTCTTTCTCTTTCCTCACTGTCGGCAGATTATTATTTCTTCTTTCTTTACCCTACACCTAACTTTAATTTTTAATAAAATAATTTGTAATTTTCTCAAATATCATCACATCAATTATAATATATTATTTTAATTTCTTTATTACGGTTAAAAAGTCTTTGTCCACATTTTTATTTCCTATTTGCTAGCAAATTACCAGCTACACAACGAATTGAAAAAGACGAGCGACTCTTCAATATTTACTAATTGATTTCTGCAAATTTAGTGAGAAATATTATGTTACTTTACTATATCACTTTTTAAATATATTTTTTTAATTTTATTTTATATATTAGTTTTTAATAAATAATTAATTATACTATCATTTTATAGAATTTATACATATATATTTTATCTATTATATTCTTAATAGAATAGTTAATTAATCTTGAAAAAGTATTCATCATTTATTATAAAGTTAACTTAAAAAAATATTAAATAAGGATAGAACAGTAAAATTACATCATTTCTTAATACAAATACAAAGTAAAAATGTGAAATGAAATAAGACGGAGAAAATAATAAATATAATGTCTTAAAAAATATATGCGGAAAATGACTATAATTAATTATATAGTTAGATTAAAAATTAAGTATAAAATTATTACCCTTGTTTTTTATTATTTTTGAATTGACACACCTATTAAAAAAATAATTATTAATATCGTAAGTTTACCATTTTATCCCTAGTAATTATTAAGTGGACCAAATAAAAACTTAAAATTTTCAAAAAATTCTATTTTTTTCAAATTAATTAATTGATGATATAAGAGGTAAAAAGAAATTGTTCTTTCTTGATTTGTCAACATAAACAAATAATTAAGAACAATTAAAAGAGGAAAAATAGATAAATAATTAGAAGCTGAAAAAGTACTAATTAATTTTCGAAGAATATTTTTTTATTTACTACTTTTAATATTAATTGATTAGGCATATTAAATTTTAATATGACAGGAGAAAGAAAATATGAATACTTGGCTGGGAAGACAAACAGAGATTCTGATGGAAAAGTGCTAAATTTACCAATTCGAGAAGATTGTTGGTTTAACATTTTTTTCTTTTTTTAAAAATAAAAATATAATTTTTTTCTTTCTTTTGAAACGTTAATTAATTTTTATTACAGTAGTTAGTGGGTGGTTTTTGTCTTAAGAAACATTATTAAAGTCCACTTTAGCTTCAATAGACTAAGTTGCCATGTGAGCTCACTTCCAGCTGCCACTCACCGCCAAGATTTTTCTCCTTTCTCTTTTACTCTCATTTTAGCAGATCTTGAACAGACATTGCCTACAGAGAAAATCTGCTGCAGCTAAAGAAGAGTCTATGGAGTTCTTCAGATCTACCATATTATTAGTCTTCTTGTTGTCATGCTTCAGCTTTTCAGCAACAGGTTTGATAATGACTTTACCCCTTTTTTTCTGCTATCAAGATTTCATTTTTTTTGTGAAATTGGGATGTGGGATTCAGTTAGTTTTTGATTTGCTTGTTTGATTTTGAAGTATTTGGTAATGCTGATGGCTTTTTTTAAGAGGATTAGGATTTTTGTTGTGATTTTAAAAGTATAAAGATTTGATTTTTATGTGTTGGATTATGTCATATTTCTGTTGTTGGATTTTGATGAAGTGAAATCATGCTGGACCTAAAGATTGATCTGTTTCTAGCATGTAGAGGAGCTAGTCAAATGAGTTCTTGATTTAGGAATTTGCTGGTAAATTGAACTTGATTTGAGATTTTGTGATGATCTTTGATGCTATTATTGATTGATCCCCTGCCCCCTAAAGATACATTTGTGGATAGTGATGAATCTTCACTGAAAAGGATTTCAGATCAATCCTGTTTTCTTTTCACCTGAGGTTTTGCGCCAGCCTGTGATTCGCAATTATACAGGGAGTTAAAATGATTTCTTTTCAAGTCAATGTGCTTTGATTATTGAATTATCTTACACAATGGTGTCATGACATGAATAATAAGAATTCAATGCTTATGCAATCTCCTTAAGACGAGATCCAAGAAGATCGTTAAAGTTTGGCTCCATACCTGTATTAATATGTCAATTCTGATGGCTGGTTGAATATGAGCTTAGGGTAAACATTTAGAACTGGTGAACCCAATCAAACAATATTTTAACTGCTTACAGAGTCTAGGGGAAGATCTGTTTGTCTGTGCATGTCCGCGTGCCTTTTTAAAGTTTTCACCTTTTCAATTCTGGTTTTATTCCAGATGCTTTCGACGCACTTGACCCCAATGGGAACATCACAATCAAATGGGATGTCATCAACTGGACACCTGATGGATATGTTGTAAGTAGTAGTTTCTCTTTTCTCCTCTCCCCGTCCCACTTTTTCTGTCAAAACTAATGTGGACTAAAACCAGTTTGCATCTATTGCACTGCAGTTTGTAGGTTTGTTTGATAATTGCCTCTTCATTCATTAGTTGTTTGCAGTTTTATTGCGTGTCAAATTAGCTAATACAAAAAAAGTTTATGCATTTAGCAACTGTTTTCTACTTTTTAGATGGAGCTTACTCATTATCAAAATTGTCAGCCTACCGGACATAGAACTTTAGTGTCTTTTTAGTCTGTACTTAACTCTACTTCTCCTATTCCTTATTAGTACTTACAAATTGTAAGTTTCTGATCATTTTCATTGCCAATGGACAGGCTGTTGTGACTATGTTTAACTTCCAACAATATAGACATATTCAAGCACCAGGTTGGACGTTGGGATGGACATGGGCGAAGAAGGAGGTGATATGGGGCATGGTGGGATCTCAAACAACAGAGCAAGGAGATTGTTCAAAATTTAAAGGAAACATTCCCCATTGCTGCAAGAAGGATCCAACCGTCGTCGATTTACTGCCCGGAACTCCTTACAATCAGCAGATTGCAAATTGCTGTAAGGGAGGAGTGATCAGCTCATGGGGACAAGATCCTGAAACTGCCGTTAGCTCATTCCAAGTCAGTGTTGGTTCAGCTGGGACAACGAATAAAACAGTTAGAGTTCCTAAGAATTTCACCCTCAAGGCACCAGGGCCTGGTTATACTTGTGGACCCGCTAAAGTTGTTAAACCCACTAAGTTCTCTAGTGGTGATGGGAGACGAATAACACAAGCCATGAGTAAGTTACTTGGCTCAAATACATGCATTCTTCATTACGGTCATTGACTCATCTAAGTCCAGTTGCTAAGATTTCTCTTTGTTCAAGAAACAAATGAGAATTCTAGAATGCCTTTCTCTTTAAGGCTATAAATTTTCCTTGAAAAGCATTAGCATTATTTTCCAAAACACCATAACTATACGATCTTTGTCATTAACATTTTTTTAATTACCGTGAGCAGTTTCTAACTATTTATGTTGTTGATGACAGTGACTTGGAATGTCACATGCACATACTCACAGTTCCTAGCTCAAAAGACTCCTACATGCTGTGTCTCCCTTTCATCCTTCTACAATGACACCATTGTACCGTGTCCAACATGCACTTGTGGCTGCCAGAAGAATGGTACTCAGCATGGAAATTGTGTAGAGTAAGTCGTGCAAAACATGTCTTTTTTTTTTCTTTCAATTTTTTGTCACAGTTTCTATTTTTGAAAACTTTGGTTATTTACTTCCTGATCCTTCTTCCTTTGCTCCTCGCAGTCAAGACGAACCACACTTAGCTTCAGTTGTTTCAGGCCTTGGAAAAAACAATTATGCTCCTTTGGTTCAGTGCACTAGTCATATGTGCCCTATTAGAATTCACTGGCATGTGAAACTCAACTACAAGGAGTATTGGAGGGTGAAGGTCACTATAACTAACTTCAATTACAATATGAATTATACGCAATGGAACTTAGTTGTCCAGCATCCCAATTTCGACAACCTCACTCAGTTATTCAGCTTTCATTACAAGTCATTAACTCCTTATGGAGCAATAAGTAAGTTATCTATTTATTGTTACAATTAAATCTCTAATAAGCAGTTTCTGCCATTTCATTTGTGGTCGAGTGAGCTAGTTGCTACTACTTCACTGTTAAATACATTCGAGCAGTATCTTTTCGATTCTACACTTCTAAAGAATTTTATTTCATACTATCGGTTGAAAATACTATGATTTCTCGATCAATTGAGAGATTGAAAGATATAGCTAATCTCGTGGGATTTTTACAGATGACACTGCTATGCTCTGGGGTATGAAATTCTACAACGATCTGCTCATGCAAGCTGGTCCATTAGGAAATGTCCAGTCTGAGCTTCTATTCCGCAAGGATATGTCGACTTTCACTTTTGAGAAGGGGTGGGCTTTCCCACACAGAGTTTATTTCAATGGTGATAATTGTGTCATGCCTCAACCTGATTCATATCCGTATATGCCAAATGCTGGTACTGTATGGAAGGTTTCTTCGCTAAAGCTAGTGGTGACGTTGATCCTCTCTATGGCATTCTTCTTTGCAACTGTCTAGAAACCGGATAAACACCTAGTTACTGTCTCAGTAAGTTATCTTGGGTTGATTCGCATGCACAGCCGAGGAATCTGATTGGAGAGTTAGATATCTGAGCAGAGTGATGCTGACCATTATTATGGATATTCGGGTATGCTTGTTCTTGAAGGGCTGGTGGAAATGGTGCCATAATTTTCATTCAGCAGTTTGTATCAAATGTTTTTTCTACTGTGGTAAGGTCATTTTTGTTATGTAGATTTTCTTTAGTTCACAGTTATATCAGGGGTTGTATGAGAATAAAGACTATATTCATAAACAGATAGAGTTAATTATATGATATTCTTTAGTTCTCTTATTTCTATTCAGTATCACTATGTAACCACTTCTATTTTGTAAAAAAAAGATTATTTGCTACACGGTTTTCATTTGTTCATTCTCTGTGTAAATTTTTCTCCCATTATTATCAGCTGTCATAATGTGTTTTTATGACATATTAATAGTACAATTAAGAGTTTGTTAATGTTAAGCCAAATCAGGGTAATTAAGGCTGAACTGGATATAGAGAAGAGAAGATCAAATATTATTTCATGAATGAATTATTTTACATGCAGTTTGCTCTGATAACAAGGAAATGCTCGAACGGTAAGCAACCTTACTTTCGAACGGTAAGCAACCTTACTTTCAACCCTAAGTCGTGAGTTTGAGTCATTAAGATTAAGAGAGCAAAAGAAGTTCTCGGGGAGCATATTCACTTTCAATTTTAAGTTGTGAGTTAAAAGGCATCAAACATAAGGGACTATATTTGTAACTTTTCGTCAAACTTAAGGGACTATGTTTGTAATTTTTTTTCAAATAGAATCAGAAAAGGCCACAAATTGCAAGTTCAGCTACTCAATCCCGGCCCATATGATTTTTTAAAGCCCCTTATGGCTGTGCAAAACCCTAACGCTAAACCACTCATGACCTATAAATACTCTGCTTTCTTATACTATTTCTTCATCTCTATACTTGCTGAGAATTGAGGTTTTACTGGTAGTGTCTTGTGTTATTGATTTTGATTATCGTATTATTTTATATGTTTTGCTTTTGTGTTATTGATTTTGATTATCGTATTATTTTATATGTTTTGATTTTGTCTAGTTATGGTGGTTTTGTGAGTTCCTCAGTGATGATCAACACAGATGACGAGTCTGATATCCATTCTTTTAAAAAGTGTGAAGACAAAACGAGGCATTTGTCTGAGAGGAACTCCAATATAAATCACCTCTTCTTTTTTTTTTCTTCCAAAGTTAGGTTGGCTAGGACAAATATTCTAACTTGTTAATGATCTAATTTGTTAAATTTTTAACATGGAACTTTTTGAAGTTTTTAATACATCAAATTGATGAATTGGATGATGAGACGCTACATCTGATTTTTTACCCAATACAACATTAGCAAATGCAGAGTAATTGAAAATAAGTATAGATTGGAGGTACCTGTTTGTTGGATGAACTGAGCTGAGCCTAGTCAGGCTTGAGTGAGCAGTGTTTACTAATTCCTTTATCTGCCCAGCAATACAAAATATAATGAGTATTTTCAACATTATAATTCATAAACAAACAAGAATATTAAACTAAGAAAATCTTTGAATCTGAAACTTTACCTGCCTGTAATCAAAGTAGACAGTTTTCTTAGTGAGTTAGCATATGCATGATCTTGGTTCAAAACTTTAAGGACATGTGGAATTAATAAGATGATACATCCAAATATTAGCTTCAAAAAGAATGTCATTAATTTGTTCTTGAGAAATATGGGGATGTTTCTACCAATTGATTGATGATCTATAGTAACAACAAGAGGAATATTATGTATATATCTTTGTTTCTTGTTTTGGCTCTCTTTTATATTATTCTATTTGGCCTTTTTTGAATCTTGAAGCAAGAATTCCTTGGTGAATTGAGTATAACATCTCAGCAACCATTTCACCCAATCTCTCTTTTGAAAGGAAATTACAGAGCAATTTGTTAACATCTCAACAACCATATTGTTGTACAAACACAATATCAGAACTCAGATAATCAAAACAGTGACAATACTGCTCTTAATAAATTTCTCAATTCTCATTGTATGTTCGGTTAATGTAACTCTATATTAATAGGAAACTTTCACGTAAAATCACTCAAAAATAACTTAATTACGTTTCATAACTATAGTTTATTAATTATGATTCATAGCTACATGAGGAGAGTGATAAGCGAGATTACAATGGGATGCAACTGCCGTAGCTAAATATGTATGGAATGTAGCAAACAAAGTAGATAGTATGAGAGGATGGAGAAGTAGAAATACCGTGACCCTAGTTGGTTTTCTTCAATAAAATATTAGTTCGAACAAAAAAGAATTATACAAATGTGGCGAATTATATAAATATGGTTAATTATACAAATTTAAAGTCAGTCAACGTAATTAATGATTAATGTTAGTTGCGTGAGATAATTATAACTAGAGCCATCAAAATGGGCTAGACTCGTTGGGCCGATCTGGCCTATTCCGGGATTTAATAGAGCTGGGCTATTTGATTCCATTTGAGAAAATGACTTTTTAGCACGGCCTGAATAAGCCTACTGATTTGTAGGGCTTGAGAAATATCGGTAGGGCCGGCCCGTGGGCTAATAAAAATTATTAAAAAAATAATATAATATTAAAATTTAAAATTAAAGAGAGTTCAAACTCAAAACAATTAGGTTAATATTCCTATTTCTATATTTATATTTTTAGTTGAAAAAAAACATTTAATAAATATTATAAAGATAATTTTATTTGTGGATTTGATTAAAAAGTAATAACATTAACATCATGTAATATTGTTTCGTCAATATTTTTGATAATATTTTTAAATTATAATCTATTATTTAATTAATAATTCTAAATATAATATAATTTTAAATAAAGTGGACTGGCCCGGCAAGCCTGTAGCCCATGTACTTGTGGATTGAGCCGGCCGTTTTATGGCCCACACCAAAAATGAGCTAGTCCGGCCTGACCAGTAAAATGTTGAAACTTGTATGGAGCGGGCTAGACCATATTGACAGCTCTAATTATAACAAACTATAGTTATCATGACTAATTAAGTAGTATAAATTTGCTTAACCATATATGTTTTTTTTTTTTATATTAATTCTATGCATCACATTGTTGATACAGTGATATACACATGATATACAGAAGAACACTCACGAAGAGTCAATTAATTTTTCAGTGCAACTCTGGCATTTTTTCGACGGAAAGTGGTGTGATGTGGACAACGATGTTCAGAATTTGTGTGAAAGAGATGATAAAATTCCAATTTTATTTTTTTTTGGATTTGTTAGAGGTTGTATATGTTTTGAAAAGTTACTATTTTTATTTTTTGAAACTAAAATAATATTATTAACAGAAAGTTATTATAAGAGACTATAATATAAGTGTATATTATGTCTTTTGATGAGCCTTTTGCTATTTACATACCATCTCTATCTTTTTGCCTTGATACGATTTTGGGAAGATGAATTTCACTATAAAACCCCCAAGACGTGTAGTTTATGTTTGATATATCGAACAATAAATTCACGGTTAGAATTAGTTTGAACAACTTTCAACGTATAGCAAATATACAATTTATATTTGTATTGCTATAGACTAGTTTGCATAATTGCGCTGCATAGCAAACATAAATATGTACAATTCGCTATACATATACAAAAAAAAGCAGTTGTATACAAATCAATTGTATAATTTTATGTATGTATAAAATGAGAAAGAGAGAAAGACAAAAGAAAACTGGACAGAGAAATATTTATATCGTATAATTATAAGTGTATATGACGAAGATATATGTATTTGCATGTGTATATACTATTTTGTCTCGCTTTATACAAACAGAAACACAATTTATACGTGAAAGTTACTCTAAAATCAATTGATATACTTCGTCTGTTCCTTTTTAGATGACATTTGGACTTTTCAAAAATCAAATTTGACTAAATTTCAAAGTTACATTATATTACGTTAATTCAATATTTTAAATTGAAAATCTAGTTAAAAAAAACTATACGTAAAGTAATATAAATTGCAAGTTTTTGAATATCATTATAATGAAAAAATACATCTTAAAATGTTAGTCAACATTTATCCTTTGACTACGTGAAAGTTGCTCTAAAATCAATACATAGAGAAAAAAGGTATATAATATATAGAGATTGATACACTTCCTCCGTTCGTTTATACACATCATTTGGACTATTTAAAATTTAAATTTGACTAATTTTCAAAGCTAAATTAAATTAGATAAGTTCAATATTTTAAACTTAAAATCTAAATATTCAAAATTATAAGAAAAGTATTATAATTTGCAAATTTTTGAATATCATTATAATGTTAGTCAAAGTTTTATCCTGACTCTAATAAAAGAAAAAGAGACCATGACAACTAAAAAGGAAAAAAATACAATTTATTCAATTGCAAACTTATTTAGGAGACTATACAATGTCTAATAAGAGTTTATACAATGTATTTATTATTAATTCTAATTATTATTTTATGTAAAAATGAAATTTAATTTATTATTATATTTATTGAAAAGTCAAAGATGTTATGGAAAGTTATAAATTGCAATCTTGTATAATTACAAACTTATTTGATTAAAGGCTTTTTTAGGAGAATGAATACTCAGAATTCACAATACAATGTATCTAGCTATAATTATTCCACTCTCTAAACATGGAAATATTTATTAATTATGAGTCAATATAATCTCATAATTTACTTTCTCTAAACATGGAAATAAATTCATCTTTTATGAATCAATATAAAACCATAACATGTTCAACTAAGTTATTATGACTATAAAAAGTTAGAACCAAAAGAAAGTCTAGACAATTAATTAGCCTTTTGTGTGTTATAAGGTGGTATTGAATTTCTCAATGGCCATTTTCTTGATAATTTTTGTTGTGTTTTTTGGATTTTGCATTTTGAGTACTACTCTATTAAGATGGATTGACATTGTGTACAACAAGAAAAATTTGCCTCCTGGAACTATGGGTTGGCCAATTTTTGGTGAGACTAGGGATTTTCTTAATCAAGGTCCAAATTTCATGAAAAATCAAAGAGCCAGGTATACATATATATATTCTCATTTCTTTTACTCTTTTTTACATGTTGCTTAAATCTATGAAGGGGGTTTATATGTCTAATTTTTTTTTTTTGTAGATTTTAATATGTTTTTTTAAATCCCCATTACAAGATCTTATGAACTAGTATCAAGACTAGAATTTTTGTTAATGCTTTAGGTAAAAGAAAAATAAGAAGGGTGATAACTTGTAGCAATTTCATCACAAATTTTATTTTTATCCTAGATTTGTCATTAGGTTAAGTATGTTTATGAATGATGATGTGCTGAATGCAAAATTAGACTTATTCAATTTGGTCAAATAAAGTCCAACAATATCTATATCTATATATATATAGAATATTATTTTCATGAAACTTTGTAAATTTTAACAATATCATATTAAAAGACAAAACACATTCACTATATCAAAGTACAAGTGATCCAATTCATTAAAATATGAATTAAATAAGCTAATTTTATAAACATGTGCTAACATTTTCTTATTTTCAAATAAATAATAATTTATATATCGATCTTGAACCTCGTGAATATGAGGTTGACTTAGTGGTCGAAGAATCTTAAGATTCCAAGTTCAGATTTTAGGTATTATTTTTTCTTTTCTTTTCTGAACTCCATTAATGAGAATCTTGAATCTGTCACTGCTTTAGACAGAAATGATAATAATTATATAAATTCTTGCTTAATTATTGATTTTTTTTTTTGTTGTTGTTGTAATAGGTATGGGAATTTCTTCAAATCCCACATACTTGGTTGCCCTACTATTGTTTCAATGGATGCAGAGTTGAATGTATATATTCTGAATAATGAAGCAAAGGGACTTATCCCAGGCTACCCACAGTCCATGTTAGACATTTTAGGGAAATGCAATATTGCTGCTGTGCATGGTGCTGCTCACAAGTACATTAGAGGAGCACTTTTATCTCTAGTAAATCCAACAATGATCAAAGACCATATTTTGCCCAAAATTGATAAATTCATGAGATCACATTTGAGTGGTTGGGATAATTGCAATGTCATTGATATTCAACAAATGACCAAAGAGGTGAGCTCACAAATCTAGTATATAATATAGTAGTATCTTCTTTTTTTTTTAATCACTAGTACTATGATTTAGTTTTATATATACAATATATATACAATTAAGCTGCTTAAGATTCCAGCCTTAATAAAATAGGGGGAGAGTTTGGCTTGAACATAGGCTCAAACATAATTTGAATTAGGGTCCTAGCCGGGAATGATGAAATTGGGGTTAACATGGAAGATATTGGCCGTAGAGAGAGTGCTATCTCTGAATAAGAGAAGGAGAGCCACTGTTTTTTTAGAGTATATTAACGAGTAGGACAATACTAGCTAGGGTGTGTTAGGTACTTAGGTAGGGAGTCTTTTTTTTTTATTAAATATGAAGAAACATGATTTTATGGATAAAAATAATGTGTATATATCTGTTGATCCCTTGATTTTTATTTCTTAAGATTTCTTCGTGATTTAATGACCGTTAGGGGCTTATTTTTTAACTACGATGATTTGGACTTGATTTCTATGAAATAATTTGTTTGTGAATGTTCTTGAAGTACTTGATTATCAAGAAAAGTCTAGCATATTTTGATATCTTTACGAATATCAAGAATTAAATTACATGATATTCAAATATTTTGCGATATCAACAACAAAGAAAGAAATCGACCCCAACTTCTTACGAATCCTCAAACTATAAATCAATAGAGAGACCGTGCAACAAGCTACTATCATTTCTTTCCCCGGGAAAGATATATTTATACTAATATACTAAAGTAATTCAATCCCTCACATCCGATTCAAAGCAACTGCTTGGCCGGCTTGGGACAGGCTTGCTTGAGCGGATATGCGAACAGCAGATATGATCGAGGAGTCAAATATTTTGTTTACTTATTTCTTTTATGAAAGATCATAAGTCCTAGTGAAAATAGCGAAAACAAGTTTTATAACCGGGTTATCTCACCCTCTTTCAAAATACCCAACCCCTCCTAGACCCCACCTCAATAGGACGGTTTGTCTACGTTTTATATAAATATTTTTTGAGATTATATTTTCTGCTTATTTATTGACTATTAGAAAACACTTGTAAAGTGCTAACAAATTGCTCTTAGATGGCATTTTTCTCATCATTGGACCAAATTGGTGGGTTTGCAACAAGCTCATCAATAGCTCAAGAATTCAGGGCTGGATTCTTGAATATTGCACTTGGAACTATTTCATTGCCTATCAACTTTCCCACCACAAACTATTATCGCGGATTACAGGTAAATAACGTACCATATATTTAATTTATATACACTGATAATATAATTAATTACAGTATGAATGTGTTGATCCAGGGGCGGAAAACCATTGTCAAACTATTGAGGAAAATAATAGAAGATAGAAGAGGTAGCAAGAAAATTCAACAAGACATGCTTGGTTTGATGATGAATGAAGAAGCAAAAAATAGATACACATTAAGTGATGAAGAGCTAATTGATCAAATTATAACAATAATGTATTCTGGATTTGAAACTGTCTCCGCTACTTCTATGATGGCTGTCAAGTATCTTCATGATCATCCAAAAGCACTTGAAGAAATTAGAGTAAGTATTTATTTATTAATAGACATTGCTTGATTTATTAAATCGTCTTATCAGAAGCAACCTCTCTTCCTTACCTCTGAGGTAAATGTAAGGTCTGCGTACATTATATTTTTTCCAACCTTACTACGTGGGACTATACTGAGTACGTTGTTGTAATATAACTTGTAATTTTGTAGAAAGAACATTTTGCAATCAGGGAAAAGAAATTGAGTCTGGAGGATCCAATTGATTACAATGATTTTAAGGCTATGAGATTTACAAGGGCTGTAAGTGTGACAATTTTTCATAAGATTGTTTGTGAAATTAATGCATGTTAGCAAATTGATTCTATTTTAAATATTTTTTATTCTTTTTTTTTTTTGTGGTGCAGGTGATATATGAGACATTAAGGTTGGCAACAGTTGTAAATGGCGTTCTTAGGAAAACTACACAAGATATGGAATTAAATGGTAAGAAAAATTCAGTTGATACTATAGGTTAAATTTTTTTTACTTTAGTATGACAATCCTTGTAATGATGGGGATCAGTGTTCTGGTGAATTACTACCACTTAATGACTTTGTAATATATACCAACAAATTAGCGCAGATAAGAATGTTGAGATGGACGTATTGATTTACTAAGAGAGATAGGATCTGGAATAAAGATATTCAGGACAAGCCAGGAGTAGAGTATTTAAGTGGTGAACAAGATAAAAAAAGGTGAGATTGAGGCGGTGGACAAGATGAAAAGGAGATGCATACGAAAAATGTCCTAGTGAGGAGGTTTGAGAGGTTGATTATCGTGGATTTTTTTTGGAGAGGTAAAGGTCGATCAAAGAAATAGTAGAGAGAGGTGATTAGACAGGATCAGACATATCATACCTACAACTTATTGAGGACAGTTGCCCGGATTAGAGTGTTAGAATGTTAGTAGGTAATCAAGCATTGTATAGTTTCCCTTTTCAGTAGTATTATTAGTTCTCCTACCATCGTATTCTTCGTTTTTATTATAACATGTTATTTTCTCAATTATATTGGTGAATAATTTAACTTCTTACCCTTCATTTCATTGTTTTGCAGGATACATGATTCCCAAAGGATGGAGGATATATGTGTACACAAGAGAGCTTAACTATGATCCATTGATTTATCCTGACCCGTATACCTTTAACCCATGGAGATGGCTGGTTAGTAATTATACTCTCTCTCTGTCTCATTTTACGTGACACCATTTAACATCTGAATAAATATTGGACGTTACGATATGTAGGAAAATAACTTGGACCACCAAAGCTCTTTCTTGATGTTTGGAGGAGGTACAAGGCTTTGTCCTGGAAAGGAACTAGGTGTGGCAGAAATTTCAACATTTCTTCATTACTTCGTTACAAGATACAGGTAATATACAATATATATACATGTTTCACAACTATATTATATATATATATAAAAAAAAAGAATTGAATGTCTTATTTGAATTATAACATTATTATTAATGTTGTGGTACACAGGTGGGAAGAGGTTGGAGGAAATAAGCTGATGAAATTTCCTAGAGTTGAAGCACTAAATGGCCTATGGATTAAGGTTTCAGCTTACTAATTATCAAATTTTCCTAGAGTTGAAGCACTAAATGGCCTATGGATTAAGGTTTCAGCTTACTAATTATCAAATTATCCAAACTCATGTGTTTCCTAATAAATTAAGCTGCAGACTTCTTTTTATGTCTTTATTATGTAGAATACACCAAACTCATGTTTGAGATGTGGTGTCTATATACTTTTATACAATATTATTATAATATATGACATAGACGTTATATATACACCCTTATTAGAATTATTATGCACTACATATATAGATTGTGTGTATTGTGTTTGGGGTGCACGTGCATCTATTAGTTTTGAAACAAATTAATTATATATATAATCTTGAGAAATTGATAGAAACTGAATATAGTTAATAGTGCACTCGTGAAAATGATAAAAGGTGGTTTGGCTTGCTTGTACACGATAATACATTAATCCACCCATGTGACCTAGGTTCTCTATCCTAGCTACAACCTCTTTTTTTAGCTTAATATTGGTGAATTCGGAGTTTTCAAAATCCTGAATACTGTAATTTGTCTTTTAGGTTGTTATACACCATGATAATTGTGGATACATTTATTATTCGAGCTTCAATTATTTACTCCTAGAAAAAGAGAATTTTAATGAATTTTCATTTTCAATAATTTCACACCTAGAAAAACCCCCTACTTTCTACATTGAAATGAACATTATATATGACTCACTTTTCTTGATCTTCATTCACATCAGAGAAAATGATCAAAAGCCCCTAAACTATAGTCGAATTTTTAATTATACACTTATACTTTATAAGTATTTAATTATCCTCTTAAACTATTTTTGATTAGAATTAATGTCACCCTATATGCTGAGGTGACAAAGAAAGTGCATTTACTCTCCTTGAGAGAGTGAGAGACATTTTTTTTTTATTAAAACTTTAAATTTGCAACTAATTTGTCCTTTTCATATTAAGTTTTTCATTTAATTTTTAAAAGTTATGTTATCTTTTACTTTTATTACCTTTTCTTTATAATTTTTTTCATCTTCTTTCTTTTTCTCTTCGGCCTTTCTTTGGATTTAAGTCACTGGAAAATTTCACGAACTGATCACTTCACTGTTACTAATGCTATTTTGTTCCTCTTTCTTCTTGTTTTTCAAAAGAAATTGACTTCTTCTTCTTTTAGTCATAAACTTCAATTTTTATTCTGACACCACTAATTTTGCCGTTGTCATATTGTCATTTCTACCTTTCTTTTTCAGATCTAAAAATCCTCCGACTATCGTAGTACGTGTTGTTATTAAATTTTGAGTAATAGTAGATTAAGAAGTATTTAAAAGTGAGACAAATGAATTAATTTCTTCTAAAACAATAAAATATACCTGAAGAGATTAACACCATCGATTTAACTCCATTGATGATCTTCTACTTGAGCTTGAAAGCTTGAACTTGAAAGCTTTAACTTGAGAGCAGATTGTGAGAAGAAGAAGTGTATATTCATTGATTGTGAATTAGTTATAATGAATACAATATGAGCCTATATATAACCTTGATGAATAGCACAACTAACTTCTAACTAACTATTGGAAACTAACAATTTGTAACTAACAACTTGTAACTTTGTAACTAACTATTAACTAAAAAACTGATGATGTTACTAACAGAAAGTTAATGGTATTGATATTATTCTCATCACCCCCCCCCCCCCTCAAGTTGGAGGTGATGCAAACACAGACAACTTGTGTAACAAAGAATTGTGTTCAACTCCAGTTAAAGCTTTGGTGAGGATGTCTGCCAACTGTAAATCTGTGGATATGTAATGAAGTGTGATTAACCCTTGATGAAGCTTAGTCCTTACAAAATGGCAATCAATCTCAATATGTTTTGTTCTTTCATGAAAAATTGGGTTCTTGGCAATGTGAACTGCTGCTTGGCTGTCACAATGAACATGTATTGGTAGAGAACACTGCACATTCAACTCATTCAGCAACCTCTCAAACCATACTAGCTCTCCCACAACCTGTCTTATTGCCCTGTATTCAGCTTCAGCAGATGACAGTGATATTGTTGCCTGCTTCTTGGATTTCCAGCTGATAGGACTATCTCCCATAAGAACTAGGTAACTATTAACAGATCTCCTTGATTCAGGGCAAGCAGCCCAATCAGAATCACAGTATGCACTCACAGTAAGATCAGCCTTGTTTGAAATAAAAATACCATAGTTGGATCTTAAAGTACCTGAGTAGTACCTGGTAGGCTGCTTTCAAATGTGGTTCCCTAGGTGATTGCATGAACTGACTCAGATGTTGTACACTATAGGATATGTCCATTCTAGTGTTAGTTAGGAAGTTGAGTTTGCCAATCAACTTCCTATATTGAGAAGGTTCAGTCAACAACTCACCATCAGTGGCCTTCAATTTTTCAGTGGAATCAAGTGGTGATGAAGTAGTTTTGCAACTCAACATATCAAAATCTTTCAGAAGATCAGAAGTGAACTTCCTCTGAGAAACAATAACACCATCATCTCTGTACAATATTTCTAGGCCTAAGAAGTAATGTAGTTTCCCTAAGTCCTTTATTTTGAATTGGTCATGCAGGAAACACTTTAAGGAATTGATTTCATCAACATTATTCCCAGTCATGATTATATCATCCACGTATATAGCAACAAATACGAAGGAACTCCCCTTCTTCTTGTAGAACAAGGAATAGTCACTGTCTGAATGCTGATATCCCCTTGAACACAGACTGTCTGCTAGCTTCTCATACCATTGCCTACTTGCCTGCTTTAGCCCATACAAAGATTTCTTTAATTTGCACACCATGTTATCACATCTTGTTGTAAGACCTTGTGGAGGTACTATGTAAACTTCCTCATGTAAATCACCATGCAAAAATGCATTATTCACATCTAGTTGATACAGGTTCCAACCTTTCTTAACAGCCAATGAGATCAGTGTTCTAACAGTAGTCATCTTCACCACAGGTGAAAATGTCTCAGTGTAATCTACTCCAGCTTGTTGTGTATAACCTTTTACTACCAGCTTTGCCTTGAACTTTTCTATACTTCCATCAGCCTTATGCTTTATTTTGTATACCCATATACAACCAATAGCCCTTTTTCCATCAGGTAACATGACCATTTACCAAGTATCATTAGCATGTAAGGCTTCAAATTCATGTGTCATGGCTTGCTGCCAAGCAGGGTGCAATATTGCCTCTTCAAAGGTATTAGGTTCACATTCATGTGAAATAGCTGTGACTAGCTGCTGGCTATTGAAGCATACATGGTTATTGTGAGAGACAAAAGTATTGAGGGAATGTAATTTAGGTAGAGTATATGTATAATCCTTTAGATAACTAGGAGTATTATTGTTCTGGAAGTTCTTCTAGGTTCTTGTGTTGTAGAATCAGCAGATGTTGTTTCATGTATGTTAGTGATATTGGTTACTTGATTTTCAGTGACTTCATGTGGTGTAAGATTGTCCAGCATTTCATCAGTAGCAAATATGTTTGTTTTTCCAGGCATACAAGGCATGTTAGCAGAATGAGTAAGCATCTTTAAGACAGAACTAAAACTAGAATCATCAGCAGGAACATGAACAAAAGGAAACATTCTTTCATGAAAAACAATATCTCTGGATGTATGAACTTTCTTTGTAGCTAGATTTAAGACTTTGTATCCTTTTGTATTGAATGGATAACCAACAAAAATATGAGGAATGGCTCTTGGTTCAAATTTATCCTTGTGAGTCTTTAAAACAGTTGGAAAACAAAGACAACCAAAACTCCTTAGATGAGAATAGGTAGGTTGTTTAAGGTATAATATCTCATATGGAGATTTGTTTTGAAGAAGTTTAGTTGGCAAATCTGTTTATTATGTATGTGGCAGTCAAAACACACTCTCCCCAGTATCTCAAAGGCAACTTTGATTGAAACAACAGTGCTCTTGCTGTTTTAAGTAAGTACTTATGTTTCCTCTCTACCACCCCATTTTGTTGAGGTGTATATGGACAGGTCCTTTGGTGTATAATGCCTTTGGTTTGAAAGAAATGTACAGCTTCAGATGAGGTAAATTCTAAACCATTGTCTGATCTTATGGTTTTCAACTTGGTTTGAAACTAGTTTTCTATGAGGGACACAAAAGCTTTGATGGTTTGAAGAGCATTACTTTTGCATCTTAGTAGTTGTGTCCAAGTGGACCTACTGTAGTCATCAACCATGGTAAGAAAATAATGGTAACCATCATGAGTAGGAATGTGATATGGTCCCCATAAATCAACATGTAGTAGTTCAAAAGTTTTGGTAGTGATAGATGTACTTTCTGGAAATGGCATCCTAGTTTGCCTAGCCATAGGGCATATATTGCATGAAAAAGGTTGTTAGGAGAAAAGTTTACAGGTATGGATGTTATATTCCTCATCTTTACAAAGGGTACATGTCCTAATCTAGTATGCCATAGAAGTTCATCATCATTGTATGTGTGACTAGAGACATCAGCAAATGAAAGACATTTATCATTAGAATGAGAAGAAGATATAGTCTTACAATTTGCTTTATTTGCAGTAGAAATTTGAGACTGTCTTACAGAAGATACATTGTGAAACTTTGAAACAAGATGACAACTAGAGTGAGATGACTTTTCTTCAGCAGACTTGCAACAATTGTGACACTTTTGACACAAGAAGTATAGACCATTATTGGCCTTACCAAGCTCCAGAGGGCTCTTCAGAGAAGGGCCCTCCAATAAGCAAGAAACTTTATCAAAACTGATGACTCCATTAAGTTGTAGTGCTAAACAATGAACAGAAATGAGATTAAACTTGAAACTAGGTACAAATAACACTTTGCTTAGAGTTAACACTGGATTTAAACAAGCATCACCAACTTGAGTCACTTTAACTTTGTAACCATTTGGAAGTGATATTAAGAAAGGATATGGAAGTGTTCTAATATTTGTGAGAGTGGTTTTATCATAAGTCATATGATGTGATGCTCCTGAATCTATTATCCAAGAGCTAGCAGTTAGCTTAACACATTCACAAGAAAGATCACCTATATCATCATAGAGGAATAACAAGCAAGTATACCTGCCAAATTCACAGCCCCATTCATCATGCTGTTTGAATTATCAGAATTAAAACCTCCATTTCCAGTTTGTACATTTCCCAAGATGTTGAGTAATTATTCATACTGATCTTTGGACAGGTTTATTGGCATCTGTTTTCCCATTTGAGGCTCATCATCAGATTGTTGTGCATTCATATCAGAAGTACACATGTTTGCTGCAGGACTTGTTCTTTTTCCCTTTTGAAACTTTGGATTGGATGGATATCCATGAAGTTTATAACATCTATCTCTCGTGTGTCCTGATTTCTTGCAATAGTCACATACTAAGGTAAACCTGTTGATACTTGAATTCCCTCTAGACATATTGTTACCAGAACTGGATCCAGCCACTTTAGATGAACTATAATCTGTTCTAAATCCTTTGTAACCTGCATTATTATTGTATTGTCCATAAGCATTGAGAGAAGTAGAATCCAAGGTTGTATGATTATGAGGCTTTACTTCTCTTTGCTTTTCTTCTTGGCATAGAATAGCAAAAGCTTGAGCCATGCTGGGAAGAGTGTTCATCATGAGAATACTACCTCTAACAGTAGTATACATTTCATTTAACCCCATCAAAAAATGTATCAATCTTCTGTCTTGCTAAGCCTTTTGCAGTTTTGTTTTACCTCCACAAGAACACACACATGTGCATTGAGAATTAATGTCAACTGTGCTCATCTCCTCCCACAGCTTTTTCATTGTTGTGTAGTACTTAGTGATGTCTAAAGTACCTTGAACAAGCTCATTTATCTCCTTCTGTAACTGATACAATTTACATCCATTTGTTTGATCATATCTTTTCTCTAATTCTGCCCATAACTCCTTGGCATTATTCACATATTGCAGGCTATCACGCAACTCTGGAGACAAAGAATTCAAGATCCAAGATGTGACCGTATCATCACATCTTTCCCACTGCATGAAGTTAGGATCAGTAGATATAGGCTTCACGATTGCTCCATTAATAAAACCTGTTTTACTTTTAATTGATAATGCTCTGAGGACTGCTCTCCTCCAAGATCTGTAACCAGTACCATCGAAGACTCCAGGTAACAATAATGATCCTGCATTCTCTGAAGGATGCAGGTAAAAGGGACTGGAAAAATCCAAACGAGATGTGGTTGAACTAGAAGCAACATCTCCAACTTGAGTGCCAGTCATTGTGTTTCTGTGAGAGATCTAACACAAAAAAAAAACAATCTAGAACTTGCTAAATTCCAGCTATCAATGTGTTTCCTCGATCAGAAAGAAAGAAGAAGAAACCAAAAAGAATTCACAATACAACCTCTCAATCAATCAATCGAATCAGTTGATAACAACAACAAAATGGCTCACAATTCGACTTCGAAACAGGACCAATTAGACACCAATGCTCTGATACCATGAAGAGATTAACACCATCGATTTAACTCCATTGATGATCTTCTACTTGAGCTTGAAAGCTTGAACTTGAAAGCTTTTACTTGAGAGCAGATTGTGAGAATAAGAAGTGTATATTGCATTGATTGTGAATTAGTTAAAATGAATACAATATGAGCCTATATATAACCTTGATGAATAGCACAACTAACTTCTAACTAACTATTGGAAACTAACAACTTGTAACTAACAACTTGTAACTTTGTAACTAACTATTAACTAAAACTACTGATTTGTTACTAACAGAAAGTTAATGGTATTGATATTATATTCTCATCAATACCTTTCGTAGAAGGGACACGGCAACGAAATTAAAAATAGCAACTTTAAATCACAAATCCACTTTGAATTTTTCTATCATCTCCAACTCCAATATGCTATCCATTTTTCAAAAATTACATGACCACCTAAATTTATCCTGTCATCTAATTCTTCGGTTGGCAAACTCAACTTCAATTAAACAAAATTATCAAACTTTACTAAATTTATTAAAAAGAAAAAAAAATAAAAAATAAAACATGAAGAAAGAATATACGGAAGAAGAAGGTAACGTAAGAGAAAAAAGTCAAAGAAAAATCAAAAGGGGATTAAAAACAAAAGAGAAAAAGGAAATCGAAAACATACAATAACGATAAAGAATAATAATTTTTTTATTTTATAAATAATATTATATTATGTGGCAGGCGAGTGTATCTCACTTCTTAACATAAATTTGAGTATGACTTTTTAAGGGGTATATATTTCACTTTTACAATGTTTAGGGGGTAATAGAACACTCGTAAAATTGAAGTGCGTAGTTGAGATTTCATGTATAGATTGGAGGGATTTTAGACTATTTTCTCTTCACATAAAGAAGGTGAAGAAAACTTTTATCTATATTAGTTAATTGTCATTGAATTCAATATTATTATAGACTTTAAGAATATTTAACAAAAGTGCTAAATATTTATATTTAGCAGCAATTAAATTATTACTATTTAGTATTGTTAATTAACAGTTGCTAAACATAATTTTTTTTCATAAGTTCAACTCCATCGATGCCATTTGATTATATACAAAATGTTTACAATGTGTTTGGTTAAAAATAAATTTCAAAATATTAGAAAAGTTATTTTTTTTGAAAAAATAAAAAGATTTTCTAACTCTTCAAAATCTTAAACGCCATTGTATTTGGCCATAAATATGAACCAACTTCAACTTCACTAAAAGTCTCTAGCGTTTCTCCAAAGTCAACTTATTTGCATGCAAAAAGTTCACAATTTGTTTATTTTTATACTCTTTTCCCTATGCTTTAATTTACGCATCACATGGTTTTAAAGCGTTATTTAAACATCACGTATTGCACATCAAATCTCGAACCAAAAGATCTACCCTATGGAGCGATTTGGACGGATCAAAATGTTTTGAATTATAATTTATTTTGATTGAAATGAAATACGCTAAAAAAATAGCTAATAACTAAATTCCTTCAATTGTTACAAAATTTTAAATGCTTCATTTGTTATTTCATGTTGTAATATTTGTTACTTCCATATCAATTTCAACTATGCATCAATTTAATTTTAAGTTGACTAAAAAAGGGCATTTTATGATTAATTTAAAAAAAAATCGCGTTTGATAAAAATAATATAAGAATACACTGTAGGGTCCGTAGAATTTATATTTTTCAATTTAAATCATGAGAGTTGCTCGAATGATAAATATTTCTCACTTTAACTTTAAGATTATGAATTCGAATATCAAAAGAGCAAAAATAACGAAAACTCTTGGGATTTTAATAAAATAATCATGGAAACCATTTGCATTTTGCACTTTGGTCAGTAAAATTTAAATGTTGTCTAACTTAAATATTATACAAATAAAACTTTCCTTATACTTCACGTAGATTGCACTTTAAATGTGAAGCCAAATTTCTGACTTTATTATATGTCGGTGCAACGTAACTATATAGACTATATTAGTACTTTCCACTTTTATTACACATTTTTTTAATCCTTTTTTAAAAAAATAATTTTTTTTTGTAAGGAGTTAACCATGAAAATAATATATGGCCTTTGGCTTAGTATGTTTAGTTTCATTAGTTTTGTGTCTAAATTTTATATTTAATCAAATAATATCATTTATAATTAGAGGTTTTGACCAAACTAAGCCATTATATAAAGTCATTCACCAAAATAATATGTTTTCTAAAATTTTACAAAACTAGTATAAACGTATTCCACAGTAACGTTTTAGGATATATTTTATTTTTTAAAAGTTGATGGCGTCAGATTGATATACGTTACTCACAGTAACATTTTACTCCTAAAACGTTACTATAGAAGTTAGTAACGTTTTAGGAGTAAAACGTTACTGAAAATAACGTTTTAGGAGTAAAACGTTACTTATAGTAACGTACACCAACCTAATGCTATTAGTTTTTAAAAAATAAAATATACCCTAAACGTTACCGTGAAATACGTTTATACTAGTTTTGTAAAATTTTAGAAAAATGTATTACTTTGATAAATTGTTTTATATAATGTCTTAGTTTGGTTAAAAATTCTTAATTCGAAAATTCAACCACAAATAGTTAAAGAACTGTTTAGATCTTATGCAATGTATAGCTTAATCAAATTATGATCACAATTAATAGACAAAAAAAAAAGAATTATAAGCTTCTAAGTATCAATATATAGGATGAAAATATTAATAAGAAATTTAAAAGTTCTATTTCCAACTTGTTATAACATGTTACTAGCTATCTCACTCCTAAAGTATTCGTAGTAAAAAGAAACAAACTGTTATACTATATATTTCATTTTTAAGCAACGTAACAAGACATAAAGTTACAATTTATTAATACGAAAAATATATTTTTTTATGTTACCTTCCACCAACGCAAATATCGCGAACTTGTCTAGTTTGAATAAGTCCCCTTCCATCTCCCTCCAATTCCTCCGCTCATTCCACTATCTTAACTTTAGCCTTGTTATAAATATAACATATTTTCTTCTCTATTTTTTTCATATATTATTTCTTTCCCTTTTACTAACCAAAAAAATAAATAAAATAAAATTTAGTTAGCACAATGGCTTCTGCTGCTTTGAAAGATGAATTAGATATTGTGATACCAACAATTAGAAACTTGGATTTTTTGGAAATGTGGAGACCTTTTTTTGAACAATACCATCTTATCATTGTTCAAGATGGTGATCCTTCAAAGACCATTAAGGTCCCTGATGGTTTTGATTATGAACTTTACAATCGCAATGATATTAACAAGATCTTGGGTCCTAGATCCTCTTGCATTTCCTTTAAGGACTCGGCTTGTCGTTGCTTTGGTTACATGGTTTCTAAGAAGAAGTATATTTACACCATTGATGATGATTGCTTTGTAAGTGAACTTTCCACCTCTTTGATGTAAATCTTTTGTGAGTTTGATTTATGTTTACGCTATCAGATCACCTAAAAAGATAACTGTCGATGAAATTTGAGATTATTAGTTATAACCTAGAGAAAAGATTATGATATTATATATGAGTGTGTATTTATATTAGATTGAAGTTCAATTTGTTTGAAAATGTAGATAGGATTTTGTGCATATTGTATCGACGTATATATTGTAACTCGAGTTGTGTAAAAGTATGTCATCTGGGTCTAACTCAACCCCAAAAGTCAGCTCATGAGGGAAAGATTGTCCAAGTTCATTTAAGGAGACTACCAGTCCATTCCCCAACCAATGTGAGACTTTTACCCACTCTAACACACCTCCCGTTCATGCCCAGGCCTAACTGGAGCGTGGATCGGGAGCATAAACGAGGATGAACTTGATATTGATTTTATGTAAAAATATGACACCTAGGCCTAACCCAACCCTAAAAGCTAGATCATGAGTGAAAGACGATTGTCAAGCCCATTTGAGAGAGACCACCGGTCCATTCCTCAACAAATGTGGAGACTTTTCATCACTTGTAGAAGTTCAAGTAATTAAACTAACGGAAAAGGGCCTAAAATACCCCCTGAAGTATTGAAAATGGTACAAAATTACCCTCCATCCACCTATTGTCTCCAAAATACCCTCCCCACCAACCTGTTGGCTCCAAAATACCCTTGTCATCCACCTTTGGGTTCAAAATTGACCACTTATTTAACGGTTTTACATTTAAACTATTTAAATATTTTTTTAAATACGTTACGCTCAACTATTTGTTATAATTTAACTTATTAATATAATTTATAAATCAATCCACTACCCACCCATTACTAATTAAATTCCACCAAAATAATAAACCCATAACATTACTAATGCAACAACAAGAAAGCTACTTCCAATGAGAGTTTTTGAAAATTTGAGGCGAAAATATCTAGAGAAGTAAATGTTATCATACATTCAAGTGTCTAAATAAAAATTAACGATAAACTGAAAAGTCTGACTATGTTCATCTTAATTATTTATTCGTCTCAATTATGTGATGTTACATTATAGATAAAATTTTTTTACAATAATATATTAAGTTTTTCAAACAAACCATAAATATTTATAAAATTATATTTTAAAAAAGTGCATGAGTTAATTCGAATGTACTACTTCTTTAACTTTAATCATATATTTTGATTTCAAGCTTGAAATAGAATCCTATTGAAAGTGTCCTCCTAAATAAGGGGCTCAACCTAAATTTTATTGGGGCTTTCATTCAGAGTCGAATAATTTTGGATGTCATTTTCAGGAATCTATAATTTCGTCGTGTTTTAGTAGTGTTTATGACAATTTTGATATTATAATTGGTTTATTAATTCGGTGGGGTTTAGTTAATAATGAGTCGGTAGTGGGTTGGTTTATAAATTATATTAATAAATTAAATTATAACCAATAGTTGAGCGCCAAGTATTTTAAAAATAATTTAAATAGTTTAATTAAAAATAGTTAAATAAGTGGTCAATTTTGAACCCAAAGGTGGATGATAAGGGTATTTTTGAGCCAATAGGTAGATGAGAAGGGCATTTTGGAGCCAATAGGTGGATGGAGGGTATTTTTGTACCATTTCCAATACTTCGAGGCTATTTTAGACCCTTTTCCGTTAAACTAATTACTTTTCATTTGGCTCCACATCACTTATCTAGTTATGTGAAAGCTCAAAATAGTCTAACAAATGAAAAAGGAAGATTGTATTTTGAATCAAACACAACTATTCATATGATGATTAATCCAACTTTGTTGAAAATTACTTTGTTTTAGGTTGCAAAGGACCCAAGTGGTCAAGACATCAATGCATTGGAGCAACACATAAAGAACCTTTTGTGTCCATCTACTCCCAATTTCTTCAACACACTTTACGATCCATTTAGGGAAGGTGCTGATTATGTGCGTGGATACCCTTTCAGCCTCCGAGAGGGCGTCCCAACCGCCGTCTCCCATGGCCTCTGGCTCAACATCCCTGATTATGATGCACCTACACAACTCGTCAAGCCTCTTGAGAGGAATACTAGGTCCTTTTTCTTTTCACATTATTACTAAAATTTAACTTATAATAATTGAAAATTTATTAGTATTTATTTGTGAATAGGTACGTTGATATGGTGTTGACAATCCCAAAGGGTACCCTATTCCCAATGTGTGGTATGAATCTTGCATTTGATCGTGAGCTTATAGGCCCAGCAATGTACTTTGGACTCATGGGAGATGGACAGCCCATTGGACGTTACGATGATATGTGGGCTGGTTGGTGCTGCAAGGTTCGTTATTTACTTTTCTGGTCTTAAACATTTTTAGTCAAACGGCTCGTCTAGTCATAACCGTATGTAGCCAATGGCTAGCTATATGGTTGTCATGGTATTCAATTGGACACCATTCGTCAGATTTTTTTAGAATACACGAAATGATTAAATAATATATTTTAGACACCCCTTAACACAACAAATTTGTAAAATTTTCACTTTTCTGAACACCCGTTATGAAATCTCTGGCTCTGCCACTGTTAATGTATATGTCATTATTGGTATAAAAATCAAGATTATTTTCATTGTGGGCTTATTTTCTAGGTTACTAATTTCACTTTCATATAACACTAAAGCTAAATTCTACGCAATTTCATTTTTAGGTAATTTGTGATCACTTGGGATTGGGAATCAAGACTGGATTACCCTACATATATCACAGCAAGGCTAGCAATCCATTTGTGAATTTGAAGAAAGAGTACCTTGGTATTTTCTGGCAAGAAGAAATTATTCCTTTCTTCCAATCTCATATTTTCTCCAAAGATTGTACTAGTGTGCAAAAATGCTACGTGGAACTGTCGAAACAGGTCAAAGAAAAACTCGGGAAAGTTGACCCTTATTTTGTTAAGCTTGCAGATGCGATGGTTACATGGATTGAAGCTTGGGATATGCTTAACCCCCCTAATAAAGACTCTGCTAATGCCTCTACAAAATGAACTTATCAAATTTTATGATTAAAAGCGACTAGTAATTAGATCACGTGTTATAATTAAATAATAGACATCAAACTATATAGTTTGAATTGTCTTATCGTGAGCGTAATGGTATAAGCTGGTGGTGTACTTTGTAGTGTTAAAGAGATTTCTTTTGAGTTTAATATTTTGTCATATGTATCCTTTGTCATGTTTTATAATTGTTGTGGTCTAGGTTTAGAAATATATTTCGACTTGATATGTTGATAATATCAGTGGATGTATTATTCATGTTTTATTATGTTCTTGTAAAATGCAATGAGTCATAATGTAAGTTTTCTACTTTTGTTTTGCATTTTGTATTTGCTAATGGTGCATTTCCCAAGATTATTAAATGAATACTCATGGAATCAACCCTTATATTGTGCTACATTATTTCATCATCCAAAATGAAGTGTCAAAGTTGAAAACTACACTTCTAAGAGTGCTTTAGAATTCTCAATATGCTTAAAATACCAAATGAATATCATTTAAATTTTTAACAATTAACTATAATATTGCACCAGTAGTTTTTATTTTCCTAAAAATATCGTAACTTTTTCATAGAATAGTGAAATGACTCGATTATTTTTTTTGAAATGTCTTGTTTGAGATGATTTCGTATGAAAATTTTGACTGCTCCATTGAATATAAAATACCGAATTCGTTTGGGTTGCATATCTTCTTATTTTTGTTTCTACATTAATTCAGCCTCCATTGCCACTACATAAAATATCCTTTGCAATAATGTATATGGCCTATTAAAAGTATATCGAAAAAATCTACTTTGTTTGATCGTTTCTTGACAATTTGTCTTTCATTTTTTTTTTTGTTTTAATTTCCATCTTTTGTCGTATAAAAAGTAAAGTTATGTACAATAAATCTCTTAAGATCGGGCTTTTTTTCAAACCCTAAGTATAACGAAAGCTTTAGTTTATTAAACTATCTTTTTTCAATCACACTCAAAGCTTGAAGCAAACTGCAGATGAATTTGCTATAGTTAAATTATATGAGATTATGTTATAAAATCAAGCTATAAAAATATAATCATAACAAGAAAAGTAGATAGAAGAAGAAGAATTTTCTTCTTATTCAAGTGTATTATACAAAAGGTGAATGATATCTCTATTTATAGAGTTGATATATCAGCCCAAAGGTCACCATGATAAATGTCCAATTAGCAGGTAAATAGTTGTCCAAATGGTTCTTATCACCTTGGAAACATATACATGAATACAATTAAGTCTAGAGTATATCTAAAGGACAATCCACACAATTCAATAGATTTATAACAGATTAAATATTATTTAATTATTGATTAAGTGCTAAAACTATATATTTAAAAGATAAGCGCGATGCAACATTTATTGATTTATCATATATAATTATGGGTAATGCTAAATGATCAAAAAATTTAGTCATTTGATCAGAAATTTAAAAGGTTTTTGATATTTTGTTTTATTTTAAAATAACTCATCATTTTTCCATTTTTCAATGAAAAGAAAAAAATTATTTTAAAAGGTAAAATAACATAAGTAAAATACCATTATGATCAAATTCTGGCCGAAAAGGATTTTTCCTAAAATCATATATATATATATATATATATATATATATATATATATATATATATATATATATATATATATATATACACCTTAGGTTCGCTTACGTGACACCCCCACAAACCAGAACTCACTTTTAACTTATTTATTTTCAAAACTAACCTTACCCTTTCATAAAAAGTTGTAACTTTTTTTGAAAAATTGAAACTTTTATTATAAGTTGTAACTTTTATGAAAATTGCGACTTTAATGAAATTGTGACTTTTATGAAAGGTTGTGAAATTCTGAAGGATTGCAACTTTTCCAACTAGTTGTAATTTTTTTTCGATAAGACACAATAAATATTTGTTCACACGCCATTTATTGTCTAAAAATTCTGAACTTTTTCTTCCTCTTTTTTATAATTAAATATTTGTACTGTACTTTACTCAAATTGAGTGATTCCGTGACACCATGCTTATGTGACAAATCCTAATATGTATTTTTACAAATCATTACTTTATGCTTATGTTATAAGGATAAATGATAAAATGTAATAATTTTTATTTTCCTTTACATTATAATCTTTTATGTACGATAATATAGTATTTTAGTTTTAGTAATTAATAATTATCATGTATTATTTTATATATTTTGTGATATAATATTTTCGCGCGAAGTGTGGATAATTTTACTAGTTATATATCTTTAAAAGACATCAGTGATTCATCATCAATGTGGCATACATCTCAATCACCCAATATGTACAAGAGTTTCATGATTAACCTGGATTATTCTTCCCTTTTTAATATACTCCATATAATTCTTATAGTTGCTCCTAATATAGATAGGTGTATATATATAGATGTTGTTCTTTTCTTAATATTTTTTCTTAAGAATATGAGCTAGAGCAACTATAATAAATGTGACAAATAGCTGAGAGAATCTAAAGAAGTTTCCATATGTATATATATATATATATACATACATATATTTCATCCCTTTATCAAACAATGCTTTAAAATTAATTTTATAAAAATCATATTCAGAAAATAATTGGTAGCTAATGTTTATGTGTCTTACTAACAGGATGATGCCACTAGGCAGAGGCCAGAAAGAAACATAATTTGGTAACTAAAATTAGAATAGCCATAAAAACATATGTCAATTGATTTTCCAAAAGAAAATACCTATTTTATCTTTAAATCGTTAACCTTTATTCTTTTTTACTTCTTTAAGATTATGATACTTTTTTCTAAAAGTATCTACATAACAAGTTTACCTATGAAAACTAAACATTGTTTTTAGGATGAAAAAAGGTGAGAAATACTTATTGAGTTTACAAGTTAATACTGCCCTCCAATATTAGCAAGCATGTCAACAAAGAGATGGCTACCATGTTAACCCTAAGTAGATCAATATAGTCGTTTATAATAAAGCAAAATTGCCATTGCATTAAACAAAAATGTCAACCAAAAATTATCTGCTTTTAGTTGCTTAAGCAGGGGCGAAGCTACAACCAATAATAAATGTGCAGGTGAACATCTTTCGTCAGAAAATTATACTGTATATATAGATTAAATTACTGAAATTATTAACATATAGATGTTTTGCACACACTTGACATGATTAGAGCCCTTGGCTCAGTGATAAAGAGCAAGTTATAAGTTGGAAGAAAAGAAATGTGAGCATTAATAAAACAAAAATGCATATATTAAAATAGTAATTAATGTGTTGTGCTTTTTCTTATAGCTTATTATTTTACCATCACTTTTAACTTACTTTAAGTTGAATGAGTTACATGGTCCCCAATTATTTAAAGCCTGGTAGGTGGAATATGTTAAGGAATTTGAAACCATATATTAATGTACTATTTGTGTATTTTTGTATAACATGCCTCTTGCATATCATGGTCCTATCCTATATATATGATGCTAAATATATTTTGTTTTTATAGTATAAAGATAGGGAGATAACTTGTTTCTTGTACTCAACATGGACCACTTTTATGGGATTATTATTATTATTATTATTATTATTATTATTATTATTATTATATTATTATTATTATTATTATTATTATTATTATTATTATTATTATTAGCTCCTAGCTAGAATCTCTTATAGTTTTTGAAATATGATTTACGTATTTGGAAACTAGTAAAAAGTATTTAAAAATTGTAATGATTAATAATTTTAAAGGGATGTAAGAATATTTTGATTAAATAATTTTTTTTTGACTCTTAAAATTCGAAAGGTATAACATAAATTGAAGTCGATGATATATTTATTAGGGTTTGTGTTAATAAATTATCACCCCCATTAATTATATTTTTAAAATATAAATTTGAATATTGTTACTCACTTCGTTCACTTTTAGTAGCCTAATTTAGCATATCAGTTTTTTTCCATAGTTTACCTATATCACAAAAAGTAAAAGTGAATAGAAGGAGTATTTATCAATTTATTTAATGATATGGTAATATTAAAAGAATTAATAACTTTCTCTTAATTTTGTTAAAACGTATAATTTAAAATAAAAACTATTTTTAGTTTAAGAAATAAATTTTGTTAAAAAATAGAGTAGTACATTTTAGATTATGTTATGATGAATGGTTGAGCTCCATTCACAAAAGAACTCTTTTTTAAAAAATGTTTTGGATATGTCTTTCTATATTTTTAAATTTTTGTGTTATATTATACAAGCTACATCTTATAAATTGAGACACAAGGAATATTATATTTAATTGAAAGTTTAACAATAACCAATAATTAAGAAGTTATAATCTCAAAACTATATGACCAATCTAGTGCTTGGTCATCAATTTTGAATTAAATGTTGATAATTAATCTTTAAATATCTATTTAGTTATATTCATCACATTGTATAATTTTTGTCTTTAAATATTTTCAAAGTTCTCAAATTGGCTCGAAATAGTTTTTAGGATTTCTACTTACAGATCTCTGAATTCACAAATAAGCTATATTTTTTTTTGATATAATTTTAAAAATTTATGATTAAAAAGAAAGTCAAATATTATTTTTTGAGATTCATGCAAGAATACAATTTAGTACAACACAGCAGGGTAAACTGCAACAGTGGAGAGTAGATTGATCATAGCTTTTTCTTTTCCCTTTTCCAATGCGGAATTTCGGATTAGAGCCTCAATTAAATTTGAATCGTGCGTTATAAAATTCATTCTGAGTGGTGCTCCTAATATGAGTTTTTTTCATATTCAGAACTTGAGATTTCTGATCAAGGGTGAGATAGCTTCACCACTGTGAAATTAGGTCTTAGGCCTAACTCACACCTCAAAAGCTAGCTCAAAGGGAGGAGGATTGCCCAAGCCTTATAAAGAGTCCATCTATCTCATTAACCACCGATGTGAGACTTTTGTCATTTTTAACACCTCCTTATAAGGCTTGGACAATCCTCCTTCCTTTGAGCTAGCTTTTGGGGTGTGAGTTAGGCCTAAGACCTAATTTCACATGGTATCAGAGCAGGGCCCGCTCACCCGATGTTGGGTCCCCAAAATCAAAATTGCTCACGCACCAGATGCTAACCATTGGGCGTGAGGTGGGGTGTTAAAGAATGACAAAAGTCCCACATCGGTGGTTAATGAGATGGGTGGACTCCTTATAAGACTTGGACAATCCTCCTCCCTTTGAGCTAGCTTTTGAGGTGTGAGTTAGGCCTAAGACCTAATTTCACAACCACTGATACAACCTATATTAAACTCGAGTGCAAAATTTTTGATCAAGGGTGAAACGGTCTCACTACTAGTACTAATGTGTGTTGGTGCTAATTAACTAGCTAGGTAGTATAATTGCATTGTTTGTGGTTTTGTTATTTGAGTTTTGTAATAACCTTGAATCTTTTTTTGGCTTCGATTGTACTACGTTTGTCATCGTGTGGTTCATAGTGAACAAACAGTTAAACAACTACAGTCACTTCACAGCAGTACTCTCCAATTACTATTTGACACCAATTGTACCTACAAACAACACTCTTTGTCTTTTTTTACTTTTTCAATATGCATACAGGTTTCCCAATAACGACTGTTAGCCCACCAACTCTAAATTAAAGTTCTTCCAACACGTTTGGTGAGTGATGGATAAAGAAAAATAATTGTAATATAAATTTTTATTACTATTGTTGGGAACAAGTTATTACAGGATATGTTATTTTGAAGGTAGCTATTCAAGAATAATTTATCTCATCACTATGATATAAATGGTGGATAAGTTATCTCAAACATGATAATCAAACAAGATAAAAAAAATTTTATCAGATCACTGTTATTTTTAATGCCTCGCACCAAACGACCCTATAACTTTGAGTTATTATTGTCTTGAGTGGAATAATAATGAATTAATGATGAGATAATTTATTTCAGGAAAAATAGATAAACAAAATTTTCTCTTAAGCTCTTTTTATATTATCACTTTCACATTTACGAAGAATATCTTTGTAAATAAACAAATTATTCTTAAAAATTATGCCATACATATTGTTTTTAATGAATCATAACTTTCTTCAAACCAAAACACCCCTAAATAAAAATAACTCATATGTATGGGAAATGCGCAAATATCCCTTCAACTTATGCCCGAAATTTCAGAGATACATTTATACTATACTAAGATCCTATTATCCCTCTGGACTTATTTTTATTAATAATTTTCTACCCCTTTTCGGTCTACGTGGCACTAGCTTGAAAAAGAAGTCAATGAGCGTTGGTCCCACAATCTAGTGTCACGTAAGCAGAAAAGGAGTAAAAAATTATTATTAAAAATAAGTTCAGGGGTAATAAGACCTCAGTATAATATAAAAATGTCTTTGAGATTTCGAACATAAATTAAAAGGTATTTGTGCATTATCCCTATATATATTGACAGTTGACACCATGAATAATTGACTTAAAAGACACATATAGAAACTTGATTTTTCCTTGCACTTTTTTCCATTTAGGAATTAGGGTTTCTTCTTTTGTTGCTCTCCTGCATAGCATCTGCTAATTCCAAATTTAGACATTGTGAGTTTTTATTTACGCTTTAATTTCAATTTCACATACCCCTACGTTTCAAAAAAAAATAATTGTAAACGTTATTAATTTCATATATGGTGTTATTGAATATTTTTTTATTAGATTAGAGCTCGCTCTAAATCCGTCTCTTTTGAAAGATGGGGCGGGGTAGGGTGGAGATGAAGCGTATCGAAAATAAAATAAGCAGACAAGTTACATTCTCAAAGAGACGATCCGGTTTGTTGAAGAAAACCAACGAGATCTCTGTGCTATGTGATGCTGAGGTGGCATTAATTGTTTTCTCCTCAAATGGAAAACTATTTGAGTACTCTACTCGATCAAGGTTCATAATTATTATTAATTGATTAAAGGAATTTAATTAATTAGAAGTGAATTTTTAATTAATTTTTTATTTTTATTTTTATATATAGCATGGAAAATATATTGGAAAGATATGAAAATTACTCATACGAGGAGATGAACTTGAATACAACTTATAAGGTACTATTTAATTATATCCTTCATTTAGATCTTTTTAATTTTTAATAGAGATTTTTATTTCTTTTTTTTTAATTGATCCTAATAAATTTTACTCTTCTCATATCTTGGTTACAATGTTTTTTTTTACTCCATTCTCCATCTTCAATTTGTTGTATATAATTGATTTCTCATATTCTCTCTCAATAGTTATTATTATTTTTAAATCATTTTTTAAGAATTAGAATCACCATGAAACATGATTTTTTGAGTAAATAATTATTGAGTGCTTTGAATAGAAGATGAAGAAAGCTATTATCTTTCACAATTCCTTTTTTCTCCTTTGCTATAATTTACTTTTTATTTCTTTAATCACCAAAGAGTCTAATCAATTGATAGAGAGATTTGTTAATTAAAATTTTAATGTCTCAATTATGTGAGATGTTTAAAGCACGATTTAGGATAAAAGAAAACATACATAATAATTTTATATTGTTTGGACTCTCTAATAATATTGATTGCCTCGTTATAGATAACCTTTGAGATATTCGTTAACTTGATCTCCTACCTCCACTATTAATAAGTGGTTGCAAGACTCGAATTCTGCGTCAGATACTTTAAAGATACGTTACTTTTGAAAAAAACTTATATTTTTGATAGAATCGAAATAATATATAGTAGTATACTTGAAATCTTGTCGTATGATTTCATGGATTGTTGTAGGAAAATTGGACTCTTGAGTACCCAAAGCTCATGGCAAGAGTTGAACTTCTACAAAGAAATATAAGGTACCTACTCCACTTCATGTGGCGAATAATTACTTTGTTTAATTTGACACTATTTTCTTATAAGTATGTTAAAAGAAAAATGACACATTTTTCTATTTTTTCTATGAAAAGATTTTATCGCCAAAAATACATATGTTATCTCATGTTTAAGAAAACAAGTTTTAGAGATGTTGCAGCATATTAACTCTATATCGACGGTCAAACAATTACTCCATGTGACTCTTTTTGTTATACGAGAGTCAAATAAATTAAGTTTGACTGGAAATTTAATGTGCACATAAAATATTCAAATCTTTTGAAATGAAAGTTATATATATTTATAAACTATGTGAAAAACACTATAAGTTGTAATAATTGAATATTCAAAATATTTAAAAGATACATGAAAAAGTTATAACCTATTTAAATCTCGAAATCTAAAAAATTCAACATAGGGAGCAATTTAAAACGGAGGGGAGTTTAATTTTTGTGCTAAAAAAAATTAAGTTGTTAAGTTTTGTACATTGGTAATCTAAATAACTTCACCTTCCTAGAATATGGAAATGAAATCTTAAAAATCAGATATGTTACTTGCTATAACAGATAAATAAAAACGCAAATATATAAAAACTATTCATACTAACCTTGTATATTTCTTTGATTTATATTCGTAATCGAAATCCAAATATGAATGCAGGCATTTTATGGGAGAAGATCTGGATGCCTTTAATCTGCGTGAATTTCAGGGTTTAGAGCAACAGCTCGATACAGCTCTAAAGCGAGTGCGATCTAAGAAGGTTAGTATTATTCTCAACCATTAATAATATATAAGAAAAATAAATAATATCAATGTGTTGATCTTCTCTATCTGCAGCTTAGAAGAAACAAATGTATTTGCAGTTGAGAGCTTTTAGAGAAAGAGAAGTTTTGAGGAAGAAGATATTATTCATTGTGTTCTTCATCACCTCCATGTGATCTATACTTATACACTCATTAACTAATTAAGAATATTCTAGAACTAATCTGTAACTAACTAACTGTAAATTAACTAACTAACTAAGTAGTAATCAGCTGTTAGTCAGCTCTACACTAATCTTCTGTTCCAACACCCTCCCTCAAGCTGATGGTTGATATATATCCTTCAAGCTCAGCTTGGACATGAAATAACTGTGTTGCTGCCTTCCTAAGCCTTTTGTGAGTATATCTGCTTGTTGTTCCTTTGTAGAAACATGATAAGTTTGTATAATTCCTTGCAGAATCTTCTCACGTACAAAGTGACAATCAATGTCAATGTGCTTTGTTCTCTCATGAAAAATGGGATTGGCTGCAATTTGAATTGCTGCTTTGCTATCACAGTAAAGATGTATAGGAACTTCAACTGTTATTCCAAGTTCTTTGTACAATCCAATCAACCATGTTAATTCTGCTACCACTGATGCCATACTTCTGAATTCTGCTTCAGCTGAACTTCTTGCCACTGTTTCTTGCTTCTTTGACTTCCACGAAACAACAGCACTTCCAAACTTAACTAAGTAACCTGTGACTGATCTTCTGGTTTGTAAACATCCACCCCAATCAGAGTCACAAAATGCCTCAAACTTGCATGAGCTATCTGCAGGCATAAGTAAACCAAGACCTGGTGTTCCTTTTATATATTTAACCACCCTTAAAGCTGCTTCAAAATGAGACTGTTTGGGCTTATGCATGAACTGACTTAAAACCTGTACCACATATGCTATATCAATCCTTGTCATGGTTAAGTAGAGTAATCTGCCTACTAACCTTTGATACTTGCCAGGATCAGAAAGAAGCTTATCATTATCTGCAGGAGTATTATTAATGATGGAATCATAGTCAACAGATGTGAGTTTAAGATTTGTTTCCAGTGGTGTTGTGAATGGCTTAGTACCACTTAGCCCCATCTCAGCTACCAACTCCAATGCATACTTTCTCTGGCTCATAACAATTCCTTTCTTTGATCTTGCAAATTCAATTCCTAGGAAGAATTTCAATTCTCCTAAATCCTTCATCTTGAATTGCAGCTTGAGATCATTCCTTGTTTGAGTAATTAATTGAACACTACTTCCAGTCACTAGTAGATCATCAACATATACTAGAACAATCACTATATCTCCTGCAACTACTTTAGTGAATAAAGAGTAGTCAAAATGACTTTGAGAGAACCCAAGCTGAACCAATGCATCTGTTAGCTTCTTGTTCCATTGTCGTGGAGCCTGTTTCAGCCCATATAATGACTTATGGAGTTTGCAGACATGATGAGTTCCCCCCTTGCCTGCAAAGCCAGAAGGAATTTCCATGTAAACCTCCTCAAGTAAGTCACCATGCAAAAATGCATTGTGTACATCCATCTGAAAAATAGGCCAGCCTTTGGTAGCAGCAATAGCAACAATAGACCTTACAGTAACCATCTTGGCAACAGGAGAAAAGGTTTCATTGTAATCTAACCCCTCTTGTTGACTGAATCCCTTAGCAACCAGGCGTGCCTTATACCTCTCCACAGCACCTGAGGCAGTGTATTTGACCTTAAAGATCCACTTACAGCCAATGACATGTTTACCAGGAGGCAATGGTACTATACTCCATGTGGCATTATCTTCTAATGCTTGAATTTCAGCTTTCATAGCAGCAATCCACTTAGGGTCCTGAGCAGCCTCATGATATGTAGTTGGTTCAATGATAGCTGAGTAAGAAGATAAGGCTGCACAAATGATGTTGAAAGATGATCATATCCTAGAACCTGAGATAAAGGATAGCAGCAATTGGCATTACCATGTCCCTTACTAATGTAGTCACTCATCCAAACAGGTGGTTTATGAGGTCTAGATGATCTTCTTACTTCAGGTACAGACACATGTGAAGGAGATGCTGAGGATACTGGATGTGTAGAAGAACTTGAAGTAGAGCAGCTCTCAACACTAGGTGAGGTAGGTACAACAACTGTAGAAGTAGATTCTGTAGAAGACTGCAACTGTGGCTCTAATACAGGAAACAAGGGATGTACATCTGTAGACATTTGATGAAATGGAAAAATATCTTCATGAAAGACTATGTCTCTGCTCACACAGAATGCTTTGGTGCTAAGATCATACATGATGTAGCCTTTTTTTGTTGATGAATAACCAAGAAAAACAGCAGGATTGGATCTAGGAGCAAACTTATCTACCTTGCGAACTTGAGTAACATATCCTAAGCAGCCAAATACTCTCATATGATCCAAAGAAGGAGACTGCTTGTATAGAACCTCAAATGGAGATTTACCCTTAAGAACTGAAGAAGGCAATCTATTGATAATATATGTAGCAGTAGTAACACACTCTCCCCAAAACCTCAAAGGAACTCTGGCTTGAAATCTGAGAGCTCTTGCAACCTCCAATATGTGTCTATGTCTCCTCTCAGCAACACCATTCTGTTGAGGAGTAAATACACAAGAACTTTGATGAACAATCCCTAAGGATTGTAACAAGGAATTCATAGATGAATTAAAAAATTCACAGCCATTATCTGTCCTAAAGTACTTGACAGAGGAATTGTAGATGTTTTTAACCATAACAAGAAATGAAGACACTGCAGCAATGACATCTGACTTGGTAGGCAACAGAAATAACCACATATATCTAGAGTAATCATCAACAAGAGTCAAGAAGTATCTCTTTCCATTATAGGTAGGAACTCTATATGGCCCCCAAACATCACCATGTACAAGATGAAAACAAGTAGTAGTCATAGATGTACTGAAAGGAAATGGTTTTCTAGTCTGTTTAGCTAATGGACAGATGCTACAATCAGAGATAGAATCACATTGCAATGAGTTACAAGTTCTTATTTTCTTCATGACAGCAGCTGGAATATGTCCAAGTCTCATATGCCATATAGAGGCAGTTAGTGTCTTGTTTTGAGTCACATTTGTTGCAACTGGTTGCCTTGAAATGTGCTTGGTATCTACACCAATTATTTCCCTAGTTTGAGAAGGAGCTGACTGTGAACCAGGTTTGTTAGCATTGAAGATGTATAACCCATTCTTCTCTCTACCAATCCCCTTCACCTGTCCACTGAAGGGATCCTGAAAAACACAGAAGTCAGGATAGAAAAGTACTGCCCATCTCAATTCCTTGGTTAATTGAGACACAGACAATAGATTGTATTGGAACTCTGGTATATACAACACATTAGAAATGTGTTGAGTGTGAGGTAGGATAACTGAGGATCCTATATGATGCACATTAGCTAGCCTTCCTGTTGGTAAGTGAACCTTAGTATCATCACAGTGTGAAACATCTCTAGAAGTAATTAACATATGTAGGGAATTGACCATATGATTTGATGCCCCTGAATCTACAATCCAGTACCCTGCACCATTAGATTTGGTCATACCTGCAGCCATAGCTGAATGTTTGCCCTCATTAGAGTCAAGTAGTTGCAAAATTTTGCTGTATTGATCTTTGGTAAACTGAGGTAGTCCAGGTATTATCTCATTTGAATCCTGGCTAAGCTCTCCACCTTGTTGCAATTTTGAAGTTCCTGCAAAATTAACAGAAGAACTAGCAGTACCACCATTTACCTTGCTACTTTTATCACCACCAGATCCAGATGTGTCTCTTGTAGATTGATTTTCAGCACCAAGTCTTTTCTTAGGCTTATAGTCTGCTGGATATCCATTCAGTTTGTAACAGGCATTCCTAGTATGACCTCGAATGTGACAGAAATCACAAACAACATCTCCTCTCCTAGATCTGTTGTTGTAAGATCCAGATGAGTAATGGCTTGGTGAAGAACCTGGACCTCCTCGACCTCCTCCTGGGTAGTTGCTGCCATTTCTACCAGTGTGAGTACTGCTAAACAATGCCATTCCCTCTGAGTTCTCAACACTAGGTGAAGATGTTAAAGACCTTCTACTTTCTTCAGAGAGAATCATGGCATATGCCTTGTTAATGGAAGGTATTGGTGTCATCATCATAATTTGATTACTAGACTGAGAGTAGGACTCATTTAGCCCCATCAAAAACTGAAGAAGCCTCTGATAATCAAAGTGTTCCATATATTTTTTCGATTCAGTGCATGAGCAACTTGGACAAGGCATCAATGCATCAAATTCAGCCCATAACTCCCTCATTTTAGAGAAATAACTGGAAACTGAAGAAACTCCTTGAGATAAGGTAGCTAGTTGCTTATGAAGATAGAAAATTCGAGATCCATTCACTTTATCAAATCTCTCTTGAAGATCAGACCAGACCTTGTAGGCACTAGTTGCATACACAATTCCACTTAGTAATTCAGTGCTAACTGAGTTCATAATCCATGATAAGACTATAGCATTGCACTTTTCCCACAAATCATGTAATGTTGCATCAAACTTCTCTATAGGACATTTACCAGTTACAAACCCTAACTTACTTTTGCCAAGCAAGCTAATACGCATAGAACTACTCCACAAAGCATAGTTTTCTGGACCAGTCAACTTGATAGAGATTAAGGAACTACCTGGAGTGTCACACGATTGAAGAAACAATGGATGATGTTGATCGATTGTCATCACATTGTTAGTCGAGTTACCTCCAGCAGCATTATCAGATTCTGTGAGAGTTGGCATGGTTCTGATTTGGTTCAAACTTTACAAATCGATGCAGAAGAAGATGAACCTGATGATTGCAGATAAACGAAAGAGAAGGAAAGAAACAGAGGATGAAATCACGCAGTGTGATGCTCTGATACCATGTTGATCTTCTCTATCTGCAGCTTAGAAGAAACAAATGTATTTGCAGTTGAGAGCTTTTAGAGAAAGAGAAGTTTTGAGGAAGAAGATATTATTCATTGTGTTCTTCATCACCTCCATGTGATCTATACTTATACACTCATTAACTAATTAAGAATATTCTAGAACTAATCTGTAACTAACTAACTGTAAATTAACTAACTAACTAAGTAGTAATCAGCTGTTAGTCAGCTCTACACTAATCTTCTGTTCCAACACAATGGTACTTCCCATTTTATTGAATAAAATGACATTTTTTTTTCTTTCAATAAATTATAATTAATTGGAGAAGCTAGAAATTCTATATAAATATAAAAATTAAGTTTTGATCTCTATAATTTTTCGATAAAATACGTTCGACTAACTAACATTAGGTTAATTAAAACATAATTAACTACTAGTATTAGTTAATTAACCTAAAAAATAATAGAAGTGCTCAACATGACCTGTCACTGGAATTTGCAGAACCAACTGATGCATGAGTCCATTTCCCAGCTGCAGAAAAAGGTAAAAATTATTTCTTTAACTTATTAAAACAAACTCATTAATATTCACGTATAGTTACTGAATTTTACTCGTATTAATTATGTAAAGTCAAAATACTTTTTACTTTATTAAAGTAACTGCACTTTTATTTTTTTATCACAATTAATTATGTGATCTATGAGTGGATTCTTTTAGCAATTAACAATGACGATAGTTGAGTGATAAGTATTTTTTTATTCTTAATTAAAACATTCGAATACATTTGAATCTCCTGGTATATAGAATCGCTTTAGTTAGAGAGTGATTTACCTTTTCGGTGGAGCTTACCGGCACGGTGGGAAACAAAAAAAATTCAAAGCATACAAATGACTACAATGTGTATAAATACTATTTATACACGTCATTGTGTATGGTAAATGTACAATATTGTATGAGTACAGGTGCAAAAAAGTAAATAATTATGCTGATATAATGTGAAGATATAAGCTATGTGATGTAATTTATTTTTATAAATTAAAGTATATATTTTTTTTGTAAAAATTTAATATTATAATTAATGTTATGGCATAATAGTTAATTTTGTCACATCAATTGCAGGAAAAAGAACTGCAACAGCGAAACAACTTAATTTCTAACAAGGTAATATATATTATATTATGACTTTTTTTTTCCTTCGTTTCGTTTGATATTCAATATTTATATTAAAGCGCGGAACATTGAATTAAACAGCTTAAAGAAAGTGAGAAGAAGCAAATTGTGCAAACAAATCCAGGCCAAAGCTCTACTATGACTTTCTTCCTACAATCTCCCACAGTCACTAACCAAACAATTGGGTATTACTCTTTTTCTATCTTCGAGAATTTTAATTAAATCTATATTTATTATTTTTTTCAAAATAAATTTATATACGAATGTGAAACGTATGTTTGAATATAAACTTCTTGATTTAACATGTCTTCAAGCTTCGAAACTTCATTTTTTAAATCTTTAATCTTAATATATAAACAATATTAAGGTCATGTGTACGGTACCTTTGAAAATATATGTGTATATATCTTTAGGTTTTGTTTAAAATATATGGGATAACATGGTGCATTGACGATTAATTTAATATTGTATATAGCATTATATATAGTCTTACCTTGTATTTTCGACTTATTATTTTGAGATAATAAATTATCAGTGGTCCTTCTCAAGCAACGGATCAAAGTCAAAATCGCGATGGTTACAATACCTTGATGCCTCCATGGATGTTCCACCATGTCCACAACAAAGGATGAAAACTTAATTTATATACATATAAAATCACAATTGTATGTCTATAATTTGTTGTACCAATTAATTAGTTGTAATCAAATCTGTAATTAATTAACCTTTGTCTACTTGTTTTGCTAAATATGGAGCAGATGATGAGCTAACAAATTAAACAGTCTTAATAGTTTGTATGAACTATTAGAAATGTCACCTTAATTTGTGTTTGCTACGATTGAAAATATTTTTTCTAGAATATGTTTTCAATATTTGATAGATGGTTAGTGAAAAATATTTTTCCAAAGGTGTATATATATTAAGAATAATTTGAAATATGGATTAATGTTGATTTATTGTTGTTGTTTTCCAATAAATATTTAGTCCTTGATTTCAAGTTAATTGAAGTCTACTGACAACACTGATCCAATATGCAAGTTTGATGAAAATAGAGTATATGCAAACCTTATTCATTATTCGGTTATGGTGGGAATGAGATATATATAGATCTTATCAATACCTCGAGCTAAGGTAGAGAGATGTAAGTTCGGTGAGGATGGAGTGTATGCAGACATCATCTAGACCTTATTCATACCTCGTTAAGGTAGAGAGGCTGTAACGGAAAACAATGTGAGTTCGGTGAGAACAGAGTGTATACAGATCTTATCTCGACCTTATTCATACCTCGTTAAGGTAGAGAGGCCGTAATGGAGAACAATATTTCTGAACTTTGCTCTAGTAGATTTTTATTTTCAACAAGAAATGTAGGTTATCGATGTAAAAAACCTTTCACCAAACCAATGTTATTATAACAAGAGAAGAATCTGTTAACTACGTACCTGTAAACAACAGCAGAAATTGTATTTGGAAAATACACCAAACTGGGGGTGCAACATTAAAGTGAAAACCATATAACAACATGAAAACTCAAGCATTAATCAGGGATATGTTTCAACAATTAGTACTTATTTTATATTTTACTGTACATGATAACATATATGAACTTGGCAAAATGGTATTCACACAGACTTCAAATTTATCTGTTGTTGTTTTATAATCCCTTACTACTGCTGGTTTCACCCCTCCGCGACTGCAACTTCTTGAAGCAGAGATTAGGTTGTTTCGTCAAATGCCATCACCTACAAATCAAAAAGAGAAGGCCAAACTTGAAATTTTAGAAAAATGTTTTTCGAAACAATGTCTGCTGTATACGAGTATTTATCTATTAACACATAACTTTAACTGAAATAAGTACGATAAAACTGAAGGATTTTAGGAACAAGAAGGCCAAGAAAGACGAAAGACAAATTATTTCCACCAAAATCATTTAAATGCATTGCACAAATAATAATTGTATGATACACTGTGTATCTGAATCAACATAATATCCTAGTTGACTCCCTTTTCTTTTTTCTTCTTTCTCATTCCCGGTGTTTTCTGGTGCTCAGTTGCTGTCTATTCTTGTTTTAATCCAAAATCGACAAATCTACTATTTAACAGGGACATGTGTTGTAAATTTGTCGCACACGGTGAAGCACTGAAAGAACTAAAGCAGATCTGTGATTCTTGAGCGCGAAATTGCAGCACAGTCCACTTGAAACTGAGATTGATAACTCTAACTTCTACTGCCAAGGATATAATATGATGTATCGAGTTCTAACATGCATATGTGGTGCAACTTAGCAAAAAGGAACCTTCTTCTATTCATGAGACAAGGAAAAACTATAGCAGGGAAAGGGCAGCAAAGGCACTGAAGAACATGGCACGGATTTAAAAAAAGTAAAGGAGGTGTAGGGAGGAGAAGCAGCCAGAGTATACTCTTGGGACTCGTCACATAGGTGGTTTTTATAGCAACATTAACATCAATTGAAGTGTTCGGTCTTGTAGAAGACCCATTGATTTTTAAAATTTTTGGGGGTTAACAGAACTGGAAGTGACCCAATGCATATCTTTGATACTGCAAGGTGTCAAACCTTGGTGGACACCAGAAAACATATTATGGGCCCTATACATGGTCCTCTTTAATTTTACATAAGACTTCTTTAATCCTTTCTCTATATTAGAGGTGTCAAATACCACTTATCTGTCGCGCTAAACCCTGACATAAGCTAAGAGATGGAAATTAGCTAGATTTACCAAACCCTTTCATGAATCTCATCTCGACAACTCTATTAAAATCAACACAGTTAGAAACTTCCAATCACTTTCACGCAATATCTGGTCGCAAAATTTCCCAAGGAACATTTTTATGTGCATTGTCAATAATAGGCCCTACAGAGATTTGTGGATAAGCATGAAAAAAGCCCAAAAATGTACCTTAAAAAGGGTGGACTGGTTGGCTAAAGCCAACCCCAAATCACGGTACAGCATTCTGGTGCGGTTTGACTTAGAAAGATAAGTAGGGAATAAACTCTGTTTAGACTGCCTTAATGGCCCTGACAAGCTCTAAGCAAAATTTTGGACCCATCCAACCATAGACTAATTTGGTTAGCTCAAGCATAAGCCTGAGTTATTGCACCAAATCAGGTCAGGCAAACAACCAGAATAGTTGCCATTCTTCATCGTTCACAAGTAGTTTGATAGGATACCTAAATCCATTTAATCATTTTCACCACATAAATTGGGATGGAGGGAGTACTTGTTAGGGTTATTAAATGAGAATTGAATAACAAAGCCAGAGGAGGTGGCATCAATCACAGAGGATGAGAAAGTGTGGCTGGAAAGACCGGGGAATCTGAAGCACTTGCCTCTACAACAGAAAGTGCTTCAATAAAGCTCTGGACCCTGATGGATACACCATGACATTCTACCAAAAGGCATATGTAGTGATCAAACATGATGCTCTGAAAGCTTTTCAGCACTTTCATCAATCAAGAAACATGGTAAGATCATTCAATGCATCATTCACAACTCTAATTCCTCAGAGGGAGGGGGTTGTGGAGTTGAGAGATTAAAGGCCAATCAATTTAATTGGTAGTGTGTATAAATTGTCTTAAAATTTTTTACAGTAAAAAAAATGAAACTGGTTTCAGGGCATCAGCATGCATTTATCAAATCAAGGTAGATTTCTGACGTGGCCTTGTTAGCTAATGAGGTCTTGGGATGGAAGTTGAAACCTGAACAGCCTGGTCCTTTTTCAGGACATTGTAAGCTATGATCAGCTGAACTGGTGATATCTATTCTCTTTTCTGAGGAAAGCGGGATTTGGAGAAGGATAGCTTAAGTGGATCAAATTCAGTTTTTACTACTGTTAAATACTATCTCAATAAATGGTGGAACGTGTAGGATTTTTTCTCTCCTCAGGTAGGTCACAGGCAAGGAGATGTCCTCTCCCTATTCCTATCTATTTTAGCTATGGAGGGACTCAGTAAAATGATTGAGAAAGCCAATCTACTACGTTGGTTGGAAGCTTTAAGGTTGGAAATGATGCTAGGAACTCTGTCAAAGTTTCTTATCTTCTCTATGTATATGAGACACTCATATATTGGAGAGCTGAGAGGTTACAGCTTGAATCTCACACTTATTCTCTTTGAGGCCTTATCAAGACTAATTACGAACATGTTAAAAAAGCACCATATACCCAGTTAATGTAGTCCCTGAACTGGAGGATCTATCTCAGATATTGTGCTGCAATCTGGGATCCTTCCCAGTAACATACCTGGGCCTTCCACCAGGTGGCAAGATGCAAGTCACAGGGAATAGGATTATTGTGAATTTGAGAAAAGATCGACATCTTGAAAAATACAGCTACTATCTTTTGAGGGCAATTAAGTAATAGTGTGTTGGGCAGCATACATACTTCATGTTCCTTTTACCAATACCAATCGAAGCACAAAAGAAGCAGATCAGCTAAGATGAGAATGGGGAATGAAATTGATGGGTTCAGTGTTGTCAAAGGCATGCTTAAACCCGGAAGTGAGGCTCAAAACTTGTTGAGAGCTTCACCTCACTTAATGTGAGGTTTAGTGCCGTCATCAAGGCACTAAGACATATTTTTCCTTGCTAATGAGCTTTTCCTGAAAGAAGCTGCACTAAACTATTATATTTCCCTTTATTGTAAAAAAAGTTCAAGTTCATCATCCATATTTTTGTTATTTAACCCTGTATACTTGGACTAAACATATATATTTTTTTTCTCCATTTGCGTCTTTTTCATTAAAGCTCATGCTTTATTTATGCTTGAAGCCCCAACATACATTAGAGCTTTTTTGCGTTTTTTGCTTTTGATAAGACTGGCCAGAATCACAAATTTCATCTGATCAAATGGCCAAGAGTAGTGAAGGTTTAGTTTAGGGTTTAGGGTATGACAGATCTGGTACTACATCGCAAAAGCATGCTAAGGAAATGGCATTGGCAGTACAACATGGAAAATCTAGGGTTGTGGAAAGCCGTGATCAAAGGAAAATACGGAGAGCTGAAACATAGGTACACAAAGCAGAGCAGATTACCCAATGTCACAGGTCCTTGGAAACATATTACAAAATTGTGGGATGAGTCTAAACTCAAAATTCAACGCAAGGGATGAAGCACAGGTAAAATTTTGGATGGACAAGTGGTTGGGGTCAGTGTCTCTGGAAAGTGAATTTCACTTCTCTATCAACTGGCATCAAATCCAGATTCCACTATAGAGCACGCAGAGCAATATTGGCAGAATAACCAATGGGACTTTCAGTTAGGAGAAATTTCCAAGATTGGGAGTTGAAAGCATTAATGAAACTGTATGCCAAACAAATAAGCAACAGTTAAGGTGAAAACAAGGAGAATAACATCCTACCAGTATACTAACTTATACTAGAACGCTCGGCTAACTATTACCCTTCTAAGCTTATCCTTGACATCCAAATCTTTTTATCTAAGGTCGTGTCCTCAATAAGTTGAAGATGTGCAATGTCTCGACTAATTACCTCCCCTAATTCTTTTTTTAGCCTGCCTCTACCTCTACTAAAACCTACTACAGCCAACCTATCACACCTTCACCGATGCATTTATGCTCTTCTTTCATATGCCAAAACCATCTCAGTCTCAATTTCCCTCATTTTATCCTCCATGGAGGCCATCCCGACAACCTTGTCCCGTATAATCTCACTCCTAATCTTATTTCTCATAGTATGTCACACATTCATCTGCTACATTCATTTTCTGAACATGTGCACTCTTAACTAGCCAACACTCTGTCTCATGCAACAAATCATGCTTAACCACTACTCTATAGAAATTACATTTCAGCCTTGGTGACACATTCTTATCACGCACTGATACAAGCCTCCATTTCATCTACGCTGCTCCAATAGAATGTGCGACATCATCGTCGATCTCCCAATTTCCTTGGATTATAGACTTAATATACTTGAAACTTCCTCTCTTGGGTATAACTTGTGTATCAATCATCACTTCCACCGCCACTTCATGCGTCACATCACTCCACTTTCACACCAAGTACTTTGTTATAGTCGTGTTTAACCTAGAACATTTAAATTCTAGGTCCTAAAGTCTGTCTACAAACCTCTTCTATCAATAACTTTTTCTCATATCTCGTCGATCAATATTGTGTCATCTGTAAATAACATACACCACGACCCCTCCCCTTAAATTTGTTGCATCAATTTGTCTATCACTAAGGCAAATAGATACAATTTAAGGGTTGTCTAGTGTAACCCCATCGTGACTCGAAAGTATTATAAGTTGCCTCTACTGTTTTTACTCGAATTTTGGCTCCATCATGCATGTCTTTAGTGGCCCAAATGTAAGCTACATGTACACCTGTAGACTCCGAACATCTCCGTAGAACCTCCATAAGGACTTTATCATATGCCTATTCAAGGTCAATAACACCATGTGTAAGTCTCTTCTTATCTCTGTATTGTTCCAGCAATCTCCTTACAAGATGAATGGCTTTGGTAGTTGATAGCCCAAGCATGAACACCAAATTGGTTCTCGGAGGTAGACACATCCCTCTTCATCCTCATCTCGACCACCTTCTCCCAAACTTTTATAGTGGCTTAGTAGCTTATTACCACTATAGTTGTTACAATTTTGAATATCACATTTTTTTGTACATACAACGGAATCATTGTACTCCAACTCCACTCATCTGACATTCTAGCCCTCTTAGAAATGACATTAAACAACCCAGTTAGCCACTCCAAACCTATTTCGCATGCTTTCTTCTAAAACTTCAACGAAATCTCGTCTGGCCTAGTCGTTCTTCCCCTTCTCATCCTCTGAATTGCCTTCTTAACCTCTGTAATATTTATGCACCGACAATACCCAAATCCCTATGACTCTTGGACTACTCCGACTCTCCCAGCACACTATCCTTCCCTCATTCAAGAGTTTATTCAAGTACATCTACCATTTATGTCTAATGTGAGCTTCTTCTACCATTATTTCTACATTCACATCCTTGACGAGCCTATACAACTTTTAATCCTTGATGCTCTTCCAAGTATCTTCTTGATTCTTACCAACGACAATCCCTTAATGAAAAGAACGGATCTTTTAGTTTCTCACTGAACTGTTAATCAAACAACTTTTCCAAAGAAAGTTGCATGTGACATCTCCCCCTGAATAATCTCTCTAATGTTGTATCATCTCCAAATGTTTACTTAACCTCAAGATATTGTCCTCATTAATCGTTACTTTATTGTTGCTCTGGCTATTGGCATCAATTTTCATCGGTCTGATGAACTTCTTTTAGAGACCATTTCCCAAAACTTACAATTTCCTCAAGATAGCCACACATTGTGGGCTTTAACTATTGCACATGTTTAACTGCATAACAAGCCACTAGACATTGGTACCATAACTGAGAGCACTTAAAGAGACCTTGCAAGTTGTTAGCCAATCTAAAAGCATGGTTATATGAAGTATCTTAAGAATAGGACAACATTTGAAACAAACATGCATATGCAATATAATTGTCAGTGTTCAGGTTGTATCACTCTACCACCTCGTTTAGATTCTCCACGCTTATTCAGAATTTATTCTACTGTTCATTTAATGTTATTGACTTGCTTCTGGCGGCCTAGAAATGCTACAAGTTATGAAATCCTTGACATGCTTTTCTCTGCTCAGTTCACGATTCAAGCTCTCACACTACAATTGGTATTTTACACTAAACCTTCTATACTTGACAGCAGTTTGGCTGGTTTCACTCTCATCACTGGCAATCATTAAAATAAACCTATCCTAGAGATTTCCCGATAAACTCTTTTCCCGTGTTTATTCCATAAAACTACCTTTATGATATAGAAAACCTCAGTATTTCATATAAAGCAGTATTAATGCAGGAAAAGTTAAGTTTGCTCATTTGGGTATAATTATCAAATAGAGAAAAAGATAACTAAACAAATAAGCAATGCCACTCCTCCATGCCAAAACAAGCTAATGATGATAAAATAGATGCTAGCTATATCCCATGCATGTATTTGTAATGAGTTGGCCCATGTATCAGTAGTTTTTCCTGAAGAATGTCAGCTCATGCTTTTTTGTGCACCAAGAAGATAATCTTTGACAAACACAGGAGTGTAGCTGAGAATAAGAACTGGGTAAGTCATGAAAAAGAATCTTAAACTAATAAAAACGAGGGAGACATACAGTTCCTTACAACCCCCCTCCCTCCGGTTTTTTTTTGCCTTTCCTAGTTCAAACTTTCTCGACAAAATGAAACAAAAGACAAGAAATTTTAGATGTTTTTATTTTTATCTATAAGAAATAAATTTAATCTTTACACCTTGAAATTGCTAGAACTGCCTTTTATTATGGATCCACATTTTAAGATTAAGCAGTGAGGGAAGGATTTATGAAGTGAAATTTCATCAAGGCATCCAGTAGGTGTGAAGTTACAAAAGGGGGATCTGCCAGCTCAGTAAGAACAAAAAACTTATAGAGCTAAGGAGCTGAAAAAATCCAGGTAGTGATCTAAGTTATTTACAGGGGTAGAGTTAGCCCAGCTAAAAAGTGTAGGGAGGATTTGTGCAGCTTCATGAAGGGATTCGGGTCTATATTGTCAGGCTATAACGGCTATATGTTAGAACTACTTGATTGTCACTACGACAGAGAGGTCAATGTAGAAAAATAAAAATAAACATACATCTCTCTTGGACAGCCTGGGACCTGTGCGTAGCATAGCAGAATATATAGGATAAGCTCAACCATAACAACAAATCAAACATAAAGAAAAATAAAAAGAGAAGGAGATTGGCACATAAAATATAAATGATATCACAATTACCTTGCCACAAACTGGACAGCTGTCACTTCTTTCCATCCACTCATATATACAACTCAGGTGGAAATGGTGAGAGCATTTTGTTATTATTTTTGGGTTTTCCTCCGTATATTCTGAAAGAAACAGGATCATCAGGGTCATCTTTTGTTTTGATAAGGTAAGATTACAGTATCATGAAAATTAATATTCAAAAGATACCTTGAACCTTGCTATCAAATACTGTTGTTCGTTTTGAGTGTTTATTCTTTAACGAATAGTATTACACCACTGATTTTACATTGAAAAAACGAAAAACTATAACAGTGACTTGGGTAGTTAAAATTTCCACTGTCCACTTGATAAACTAATGGCTAAATTACGCTACCAGAGGGTGGGACAAGAGGAGTAGAAGAAGACTTTTTATAAGGCTCTGTGCAGACGGCATGCATTAGACTACTTGTTACATCCAATAAAGTAGAACATAAGGCTATAAAAAATTTACCTTCAAGACATGTTGGGCAGACATCTTCATCTTCTGAATAATAATAGCTATGAGCATCTCCAGAAGTCATTTTAGCAGTTGAGAATTCCACAGAAGACTTATTGTATTCTTTTGATCCTTCTTCAAAGGTAGGCAGACTCCATTTATTTACATCACTTAACGATTCAGGGTCATTAAAACTTCTTTGTAGTGGTTCAGTTTCCTCGTGTGAGTGGCTCGAGCCTTTCTCCCTTCTTGAGACTTGTCCATCTTGTTGCAAGCGGAAATATCTTGGATCAGCATCATATGGCAGTGGTCTCGGAGGAGAACGGTACATGTCAGATAGTGAGTCATCAAGAGTGGCTGTAGAACTCAAAGATGCTGCACCTTGATCCGATGAAGGAATGACATGTCTTTCTCCTCTATGGAAAAGTGATGCATACTGCCAGATAAGAATGATGATATGTAAATTCTATGGCTCATAAAGGGAAGTAATTATCATCAGTGAATGAAAAAGTTCTTGATGTGAAGCTGATGATATCTAAATACAAGACCATACACAAAGATAATATTTTGTGATAGAAATACCTAAACAGACTATGCAGAAAAGTTCAGCTACCACACACTCTCAAAAGATTTACGAGTAATATTAAGCTCCTTACTTTCCATGTGTCAGCTGTGGAGATGAGCCTTACTGAAATAGTAAAGTTGTTTCATCATCTGATAAGAGGCAGAGAAAACCTAATTGCAATGCAAAGGAGGAATCCCATGGACAGGATCCGCTAGCATATGGAATCTAACAATTGACTGCTTTCCAGAGCCTGAAATTTGTCCCTCCTCTCGTTTCAATTTATTTAGCAAACACAGTATATCTTAGTGATTTAGTACAAAGCAACAAAAAAACCTAACTTTTCAAGCAAAATTTAGCAAAAGAAACAGCCAATACTACTCCAGTGAGTTTAAGCAACGGCAGAGTTAGATAACAACTCATTGCAAAATTGCGCATTCCTGTTAAACAGATCAAAGAAGTAAATGAGGTTGGGTCTCATTGTTCAAGATACTCGAGTATCAATTTCTACCACCAAACTACTGATGCTATCGGTTCACAAAACAAGTGCCGCTTACAACTGAACATTGTCCCCTGACAAAGCAACGGTAACAAGACCAATTTGAAACTCCCTAATTACTTCAGGTGGAAATATTAGTTAATGATTCAGAGTAAAGTCACTAGAAAGGTACTATCCATTGATATATGACTGTGTAAGAAGCAGTAGTGTCTTCAAAAAAAAGGAACTGTAAAGTGATTATACAAAAATGTCTTCGAAAAGCATACCACATGCAAGAAGTTCTGAATAAGAGTTGGAAAGCATATACAGTTCCTATAAATTGAGTTGTTTGGGTTGGCAAAATCTTCACATTCGTCTCGCAAGCAGCAACAAACTGCACCCATTGTATCTCTTTCAACCTATGATAGTACCTCAAAAACCTTTTCAAGTGTCATTGACAATTCCCAATTGTCTCTATTTCCTGATTGTGGAAGCAAAACTTATGGTGATCGGAAACTTAATAGAACTGAAAAAAGGCCTTCAGCAAGCAAATGAAGAAGCGAGCCGATTGGGCACCCGCTCTCTTCAGGAAATCCCGAATGAGTGAATGCCCTTTCTGATCAAGGCCTTAAGAAAGAAAAGTATGATGCTCGACACCTGTAACAGCAAAGACCATTAAACTATCAGAACTAAGATATATACAGCCGAATGGTATACTTTAAAAGACACACAAGTCACAACACTTCCAAACTTGCAGCTCTCGAAGAAATACACACCTTCATTCCAAACAATTCTTCTTGTCTATGTGAATCCTCAATATTCATTCAACTCCACTTGGACCCTTTTACTTCCAAAACTCAGAGTGCTCAATACAGTAGTTAAATGTGATATCTTTTTATGGCAATTGTGAAACTCAGTCAAAAAATTTACTTCCTTTGATAATCAAGCCACTGCATAGCAGCTAATTGAGGCAGATCATAATTTCAACTTTATGGGTTTTAGATTTTAGAACAACGACTAAATGGGTTCTAAATAATGAATTTCTTAAAACCATACACTGTTTAAGCAAAAGCTATTAGCCGTGAATTCAATCATAACTTACAACAACAAACACTATTAGAAAGTAGATACGATTATAAAACATCAAAAATTACAAAAAAGATTACTTTTTTCTCCTACTGTTTTCTATTTGGGCATCAAGGGGTTGTTCATTAACCCAATCTTAGTAAGAAAGCAAGGAACCATAAACAATCAGCTAAAGAAGCTCAATTGTCACAATCATAAGACAAACAGACAATCAAGAATTGGGTAATTTTAATTTCAGAATTAATCCATTTTTGAGTCAAAAGACAAAAACTTTAACGCAGATATATCTGTTAATCAACCAATTGAGACAATACCAATTTGCAGGCTAAATAACAAAGTACAAGATGGGAAAAAGAACAAAAACCTCAAAATAACGGAGACACAAAGACAAAGCGATGGAATAAATGGATGATTTTGTTGGAGAAAAGACAGAAGCCCAAAGAATTCTTGAAATCGTAGACTCGATGATTTGGATTTGTTTATATAAAAAAATTCTGTGTTTTCGTTCGCCAACATAAGCACGGTTACGCGTCAACAAAGAATACCTCAAGCGGCCAAGCCTTATTAGGATTTAATTTGCGATATGCTTTAATTATTTTTATTTATTGTCAGTAATCATAGTTTTCATTTTCTTTTTTTTGCTATAATTAGTGAGACGCATCACTTTTTGTCTTTGTATATAACTTTATACAAAATTAGTTTTCTTTCTCCTATTATTATTTTATATCTTTCTCCTAAAATCACTCTTCCAATCCTATTTCGAATCGGGAAACTTTCGTGTTCTCTCTTCCGTCTTGCTTTCAATTTTCGCACGTAACAACAAAAATCAACCTATGAATCCGTTTTTCTTCTTCTTCAACAATTGTATATGTATTATCCTTGTTAGTTTTTTCATTTTTTAAAAAAAAAAAATCTTTCATATTATAAGTTTTTCAAAATTAGAATTGTCGACAATCCACTCTCGTTTTCAACGGGTTTAACTCAAGATTTTGGAATTAATTAGGATCTACGAAAAAATCTAAACAAATTCAAGATGGACAATCTATTGAAAAAATGAATCTAAGAAAAAAATGACCAATGACAATTTAGAAAGTTGTTATAAACGCAAAAGCCAGCGGCATTAAAATTTTAGAAGGAAAATGTAAAAGGAAAATCATAACCATTGATCCAGAAGAGTGTGAATGTGCTTCAACTGAAATCTGAAGAACATCATAATCGTCAGGTAGTGACTTAAAACGCAATTACAGATAGAATATTTAGTTACTTATCTGCAAATATAAAATTGTCGGTTTAAGTAATAATTGCGTATAGTATATTGCATGTTTGAATCACATATGTTTTAGTTATTTGTATTTTTTCTTAGTTATATAAACGAAAGAGATAAAAAAGTACTTTAAGTAAGTGTATAGTTCATGTCTAAATTATGTTGTAATTGTATATTGGGATTTGTATATTTTATTAATTATATACAAATTATTTAAGTTATGTATATTATGACTTGTATATTAAGATAATATGTAAGGGAAAATTGTATAAAATAGCAAACTAATAACCTAAATTAAATGGAATAGCTAGGGTTTGATTTAATTGTGCTCCATAGCAAACCTTGGCAAAAATTTGCCAGGCATCTCTCTCCCAGAAGTCTCGCTCGCCACTCTCCCATTCTCGCCTCTCTCGCTTTATACACAGAAGTGTATAATTTCTGTTTCTGTTTTGTATAAAGCGAGAGAAAATTGTATATACACATGCAAAAATGTATATCTTCGTGTTATACACTTAATTATATAATTTACAAACATTTTACTTCAAATATTGCAGAGAAAAAAGGCCAAAGAATTATACAATTGTGAATTATACAATTGCAGTGAAATACAATTTTTTCTAGCTTTATACAACAGAAGTGTATATATTGTGTTTCTGTTTTGTATAAAGCGAGAAAAACATATATCTTCTTGCTATACACTTATAATTATGCAATATACATACATTTTAATTCGATTCAACTGTATGCAAAGCTAATTATACAATTGCAGCAAAATAGGCCAGCGAATTATACAATTTAGGCCAGCGAATTATACACTTTTATATGTATAGCGAATTATACAGTTTTTATGTTTGCTATGGAGCGCAATTATCCAAAGTTTGCTATATTATACAAATATGATTTTTTTATTTGCTATATGTGAAAGTTGCCCAATATGTAAACAGTGACTTGTATATTAAAGACAGTTGTATATAATTCAAAAATATAGTTTGTAGATATATACAAAAGAGAACTGTATATATAGTTTATGACTAAATTATATTTGTATATTGAAATTTGTATATTCCAATAGTTAATTATATACAAATTACCGAAGTTACATATATATTCAATTGTGTATTAATGTAATGTATACAAAGTCGTATGAGATAGTTAAACATATTTAAGTACCATATTCATATATACACATACTAATACACGAATATAGTTTGTAGATATATACAAAAGAATTACAAATATAAATATAATTTATTAATACAAATTTTTAGTCTTAAAATGAAATAATATAAAGTGATTTATATATCAGTACTAGAACATACAAAATACCGTATACGAAACTACTTCATATCCTTTTTTCGAAATAAGCCAGATTATCATATATATAATTACCATATTACGATGGGCATATATACAATTGATAACACACCATCGACGACACATTAAAATCATTTCATCAACGCCCAAGTGTTTCATACGATTTATCTAAATTTGTATAAACACAAAAAAAATTGATAATTACTTTTTTATACTACCAAAATCAACACAATAGAAAAATCGTTTCATAATTCAGGTATTTCAGATATAATAAACAATTGTATACTATATTGCAGTTTAAAACATGAAGTTTCCTTCAATGAAAAATTGTTTGTCGTCGAATATATCAAAAAATTGATTAATCTGATGCTTCAGTGATGCGCAGAAACTGGTTGTTATCGTCTTTCTATTGCTTTAGATTTTGTTTTTGAAAAAATGTTTGATTTTGAATGTTTAACTTAAATCGTGACATTATTTAAATTTATTCTTACCGTATTTAATGCTACTGTTATTATTAACTGAAAAATAATATTTTATATAAATTAAACAAAAAAAAATATTTTATACAAATTTAAAGTTACATAACAAATTAAACTATAACATTCACATGTCAGCTGAAAGTGTCAAAATGACACAACGAAACCTGACACGAGGTGTCTAAAATGAACAAAACCTAGTTAAAGTGTCTAAGTGAAAATTGTTGCCAAGTTTAAGGAGTCACCGGTGAGTTAGGCCCAATATAAAATATTTACGATAAACAATAAACTTATTTAAATATCCAAATCTGAAATGTGTTACATGAGTTAAACCATAAAACCTAATATATAGTCATGCTCTATTTTAACTGGGAGCATAGGCGACTCAAATCCGTTGGTGGTCTAAGACCAAAATCAAACTAGAGGCCTTAAAAAAATATATAAATAATTTTATTTTAAATCTATTTTTATAGCTTTTTGAGATGCAAAGTTGTTTAATAATTTTTATATAGTTAATCTCTTCTAATAATTCCTTTTCAATCGATAATATAGTCAAACCACTTAATCTTTCTTGAGACATTGACGATTTTAAACACTAATTACAATATCAAATTAAAAAATAAGACATAAAATAAAAATAATATTAGAAATTAGAATGATATTAACATATTCAAAAGTTATGAAGGATTTCCGAAAATGAATGGAGTTGTTGTAATTTATTTTTTCTCCAAATTTAAAATATAAAGTATCATTAAGAGCCACTAAGTTTTTAAACTTTGAATAAGAGACTAAGAAAGATATAACATTAAAAAGGAGAAAGTGAGAAGAAATAGAGGAGAGGAGGATAAAATAAATAAAAATAAAATTAAAAAAAAAAAAGATAATGTATACATTAAAAAAAAGTACATAACTTTTTATTCAAAAGTAGAAAGTCAATCACTTTAGCCTTTTAACCTTTCCATTTAATTTAATTTTTCATCTATTTTCATTTATTATAGGGAAAATGGTCTGATTTATTCCCGAACTTTATTATTTAGAGCTGATATACCCTCCGTTTAAAAAATGGTCCATATATGCCCCTGTCGTTATAAAAATGGTTCATATATACCCTTTTACTTAACAGGCCAATATTTAATAAATTAAAAATTCATTTCTTTATGCTTTAATATGAGAAAATGCCACGTGGCTCTTAAAATACCCCATTCAATTATTTTTTACCGACCCGACCCGACCCAATTGAAACAAGAAAACCCCACCCACTCCTAACCTATTTCAATCTATGGTCTCCACTCTCCCGTTCAACAAGGAAAAAAAATCAAAAACATATTGTAACTTCCAATGGTTCCATTTTTTTTATGCAAAAGTGCCTTGATGGCATGGTGACATGGTATTCCACCTAAGTCCCATAAGTGCATTCTTCAACTCCAAATTCACTGTATGTATGTCCGTATCTCCATCTTTCACTTCATAACCATAATCTCCATTGAACTCAACTGTACAATTGGTAGCCATTAATCGATAGTCATTGTACAATTTCATAGCCGTTGGACTGATATCATTTTGCCATTTTCTGTCCACTTTTTCATTTTTCACCAACATATTCATCACCTTCACTCTTATTTCCTCCAACATTTTGATAATTGGTTTATGTCTCGCTTCAAGTATCCAACTGTTAAAAGACTCGGTGAAGTTATTGTCTACCATTAGATTCTTACATTGAGTATCAAAATATGCCCTGCACCATTTAATTACAGGAAAATGATATGTTTTTGATTTTTTTTTCTTGTTGAAAGGGAGAGTGGAGACCATAGATTGAAATAGGTTAGGAGTGGGTGGGGTTTTCTTGTTTCAACTGGGTCGGGTCGGGTCGGTAAAAATTAATTGAATGGGGTATTTTAAGAGCCACGTGGCATTTTCTCATATTAAAGCATAAAGAAATGAATTTTTTAATTTATTAAATATTGGCTTGTTAAGTAAAAGGGTATATATGAACCATTTCTATAATGGCAGGGGTATATATGAACCATTTTTTAAACGGAGGGTATATCAGCTTCAAATCATAAAGTTCAGGGGTAAATCAACCCTTTTTCCTTTATTATATGAGATTTTTTTTAATTTAACCTAATTAAATAAAAAAATAGAACCCCTAAATTGAGGACATAAGGTGAATGATTTTTTTTTTAAACTAACGAATCGCCCCTGTTAGGAGAAACTATCACTCAAGAATGTTAAAGAATAAAATTACTTGATAAACATAAAAGTGTGCATAACGACAACAAAGATAGGAACTGATCGAGTGCATGAAAAATATGATCAATCACACAATCAACATGGATGACTTCTCTAGAATATTCACAAGAACACAACTCAAACCTTTTCTTTTCTTTTAAGAAATTTGATATAAATGTATATTTAAATTAAAAATATTGACGAATCGATTAATCACTAGAGCATATATCGGGAACCCAAACAAAAATAAACATGACTCGAACATTATGTTAAGAAATGGTCTTTGAGCGTAATACAACACAAAAGCTTGTTCAAATATACATAATCAAACTACTCGTCCCGAATAAAATCACACACAAATTGAGTTGTGACAATTTATCCAAAATTTTAATACAAATGTGAAATTCCCGCCAATGAAACAAATTAAACATAGATATATGGAGGAGAAAAAAACGTGAAGATGGTGTAACTTTATTTAAGAAAAGAGAATAAAGTAATAACAGACTCCAGATTACTATCACACTTTTCTTGCTTATATAAAGCCCATTATATCCTCAAATTCACTTTCAAAAAAAAAAATTGATTATACAAACAACAATAATAGTTATGGAGAAATTCAAATTTTTAGCAATGATTATAGTACTGTTGATGTATTTTGAATCTGTAAAATCAGAAATTCCTCTCGCACCAGCATTGTATGTATTTGGGGATTCAATATTTGACAGTGGAAATAATAATGTTTTGCCAACTTTAGCTAAGGCTGATTTTAAACCATATGGTTCGAATTTTGACGGAGGCAGAGCTACTGGAAGATTCACAAATGGAAAAACTGTTGCTGATTTTATTGCTGAATTTCTCGGATTGCCATTTTCTCCGCCATATTTGAGTTTACGAGGATCGTTAAAACTCACTGGGTTAAATTATGCATCTGGATCCTGCGGGATTTTACCTTATACAGGAAATTTCATCGTGAGTATTATTTTTTTTTTAAATGTTAGTAGAAATGGATGCACAAAATTCTTCAAATAAAAGTTTCTTTTGTTTTTTTTGGTAGGGAAAGTGTCTGCATTTTTCGGAGCAAGTTGATTTATTCCAAAGAACGGTAGAGCGAGAATTGCCCAGAAAGTTTAATGATCCTGAAGAGTTTTCGAGTTATTTGTCTCGATCGATTTTTGTGGTGTCTACAGGCAACAATGACTATGTAAATAACTATTTACAGCCAAATATTTATGGGACGAGCAAACGCTATACGCCTGACTCATTTGCTAAACTTCTCATTGATACACTCTCTCAACAACTTCAGGCAAGCTTTTCTCGTTTTTACGATTTGGAGCTGATATACTCTGAGTTTTAAGATAATGATTTTATTTTGATATGGATCATTTGTGCAGAGATTATATCGATTGGGAGCAAGAAAGATAATAATGTTTGAGATAGGACCAATTGGTTGTATTCCATCATTTACAAAGAAGCTTCGACCTAATGGACGTTGCAACGAAGATTATAACGCTCTCGCAGTAATTTTCAACAATCAGCTGAGTGACATGCTAAAAAATCTCACTTCGACTCTTCAAGGCTCTGCTTTTATTCTTGGCCATGGTCACTGGCTCGGCTACGATGCCATCAACAATCCTTCTGCTTATGGTAACATTCCTTTTCTCGTTTTAAATTACTTGTTATATTTTTTTCAAACGTCAAATTGTATAAATATTAGCCAATGTTTAAAGTGTATTTTTCAAATGGAAATTGAAGTTAATCATCTTTGAGATCTGGCTATGGAGAAGATTCTATTAGGAGCATGTCTGTAGATAAACATTTGGTGAATAATTTTTATTTCATGTGAAATTAGCATTTAGCTTGATGTGCTTTTATTTTTTACAACAACTTATTTTTGAGTTGGACATAAAATTGATTCTGCTAATTTAAATTTATTTGAATGATTGTTACTCTAATAAGGATATTTCTTCCTCTGCTTTAGTCCTAAAGTCGATTAAATCATGACATTTACTTTCTCCGTTTCGAAAAGAATGATCCTATTTTCTTTTTAATCTGTTTAAAAAAGAATGACCATTTTCCTTTTCTAGCAATACTTTAACTTTAACTTTCCACGTGACATGTTTGAGACCATAAGATCAAAGGACATTTTGGTACATTTAACATAACTTTAATTTAGAACCACAAGATTAAAAAGTCTTCTTTCTGTTCTTAAACTCCGTTTCAAGTCAAACTAGACCATCCTTTTTGAAACGGAGGAAATATCCGATAAGATGACTATAAAGTGATTCAAAAGACCTAATCAATGAAATTTGAAACATTATAAACGTAGTTTTTTTAAAATTATTTTTGTGTTTGTAGGTTTAATGGATCCAACAAGACCATGTTGCATCACTTGGGGAAATGGGACATCAGCATGCATACCAGAACTTATGCCGTGCCGAGACGCTGATAAACACTACTTCTGGGATGGTTATCATCTTACTGAAACAATATACAGAGTTATAGCTACTAAATGTTTCAATGGAACATCTCTTTGTATTCCCAAAAATATTAAGGAACTTGTGGAAAATTGATTACACACTTTTTAATTTATTTATTTTTATTGAAGAAAAAAAATTACTAATAAGATTTGTATATGATGAGCACTTAATAGTTTGGATAAATTACTACATATATGGTGATAATGAAAAATTATTTTACTATTGATTATAAATTTAAAAGTATTATCACATTATGAAAATGGCTAGGAGATATGAGTATAATTTTTTATTTTGAAAGGATATTTATATATATATATTTAAAAAAAGGAAAATTATGCGGTTAAACAAATTTATATTATTTAATTATTCATTATAGTTATATTTTGCTATAATTATCACTCGCAACTAATATTATGCAATTATCACATGGCTGATTTCGCATTTACATAATTAGTCACGTTTGTATATGTATAATTCGTCAGAATATACAAATACATATTTATCTAACCGATGCACATATACAATTTATCTCTCTCACACTCTATGCCCTCTCTGACTCGCCTCTCTCCCCATTTCCAATCTCGCTTGCTTTCTCTCCTCCCTCTCCCAATCTCACTTGCCATATATACAAAGACAAAATGGTCTGATGGACCCTTATAGTTGTATCGGTTTGTAATTTGAACCCTTCTATTGAAACCTTTGTCATCTGGACCCTTAAACTCAATTAAAATGAGACTTTTCAGCCCTTCCAACAATGTATGTAGCCACTCTTCTTTATATAATTGACATGTCATATCCACGTCAGATATTTTAATGCTGTGTCATAATTATTTAATAACTATTTTAACAATTATTAACCAAAATTATTTTAGAAAATATAAAATAATAACATTTTAATTTATTATTGGCATTTCTATTTCTCCTTATTTTCACTATTTTACAACCAAAAGAAAGTCAACGTCGTCGGGTCATCGGTCATCGTCATTTTTGTCAGCGAAAGCACATATACTTTCTCTCTCACCTTTTTTCATCTCAGATATACACCATCACTATTTTTCTTTCCTCCTCCAACCTCCACAATAACAACAACATGCAAATGGATATTGGTGGCATTACTCCGATGATCTCCACTCCGATCATTTCTAGAATGTTGCCGCAATTCATTTGTTGGTCGCCGGCTACTGGTGGGGTTTGGGAGTGTAAAAGTTTTTCAAGGTTTGTTTTGAAAAATATTTGAAAAATCTCAACAGAAACAGAAATTTGGCGTAACTAGCCACCACACATTAATCTAGCCACTCACGACCAGATCTGGCCAAAAACATTTCTGTAATCCAACGCCGACTACTATTTTCACACTCTAAACTGCCTATAAATACAATTTCACACCAATATATGTCATGAAACTCGTCGAAATTTACTCAAATTTTGTCTGAAATTTTCTTGAGTTATCAAAATAGATTGAAAAAGAAATGTTTAAGGGATTAAAAGGAGACTTGAAGGAGATTTCTTGAGTTATCGAAGAAGATATCCAAAAATTACAAGCGAAAGAGATTAGAAGAAGACAAGTTAAAAAGATTAGAAGAAGATTTTCTTGAGTAAAAAAATTCTTCCAGAATTTATGTGGAAGATTGAAAATATGTAAGAAAAGAAAGCTAAAGTTGCCGGGAAAGCAATTAGCTTTGGGAAGAAAAAATATCTTTTTAATTAATTGTTTTTTTTAATAGAAAAATTCTGTTATAATTTTATTTTTTTTAACCTAAGAAAGTTATTCACTCACTTTAAAATGTGTGATGTCACGCACTTTTGTCAACTCAGCCATTTAAAAGACACATAAGCTTGGTCAATGGTCAAAGGAATTTATTAAATTGTGTTTTATTGAGTTTAAGGGTCCAGATGACCAAAGTGTAAGTATGAAGGTTCAGAATACAAACTATACAAGTATAAGGGTCTACCAGACAATTTTATCTATATATAAATGTATATGTATAATATACAATTATCTAACCGATATACATATACATTTCACCCCTCTCCAATTCTCTGCCCCACTCTCGCTCGCCTCTCTTTCTTCCTCTCTCAATTTCGCTCGCCTCTCTACTCCCCATAACATGTAAATACGAATTGTAACATTAAATTATAACTATAAAGATTAATCTAACAATTATAACATTAAACGATAGCTATAAAAAGTAATAAGACAATTTTTGAGTTACTTTTTTTAAAATATGGTCATGCTATTTCTACGTACGTTGCTGTACAAATTTTACAATCTACTACGTGCTGCCACGTCTCGACAAAGCCACCACCCAAATTGAAAAACAAAAAATAATTTTCTCCAAATAAAAAAAATGGAAAAGAAAATCTGATTTTCTCCGTACAGCTCCCATTCGTCTCAACCCGTCATGATCATCACTCGCCGGAAAACCTTACAACCATCTGCATAAGAAATTTGCAGGATTTTCATGTAGCTATTCTGGTATTTTTTTGAATTTTTTCAACATATATAGATTTTGGGGGAGGGATGGGAGCTGTAACGTCGTCTATGGCGGCAAAGTTTGCTTTTTTCCCGCCTAATCCACCGTCGTATGGGGTGGTGGTGGAAGAATCGACCGGAAAACTTAAGATGACAGAGGTGGTTCAAGGGGAAGACGTTGACATTTTGAAGCTAGAGACGAAGAAGGGGACGGAGATTATTGCTATGTACGTGAGAAATCCGGCCGCGAAGTTGACCATGCTTTACTCACATGGAAACGCTGCTGATTTAGGGCAGATGTACGATTTGTTTACAGAACTCAGTCTCCATCTCCAGGTCAATTTGATGGGGTATTCTTCTCTCTGTATTATTGAGATTCAGAATATTTGATAATTTAGGTTGTGTTAGAGAAAACTATTGTGTTGTAGAGTCAATTGGAGACATCTTGTTCTTTTTTTTGCTGTCTGGTAGAGTTGGTTCAGGAATTCAAATGCACTTCGATATCAGGGAAGGGTCGAACCACAAGGGTCTATTGGACATAGTCTATCTGTAGTTCGTGTTCGTGACTGTATTACATAATCATTCCTGAATCTGGATTAGCCTCTATTACTGACAGTGGGTTACATAATCTGTGACTATTTTATGCATGTGTTTGACAATTTAGAATAGAATTAAGCTACCTTAAGCCTAATGAGGTGCATCTAGTGACTCAGGGGATAAGCTTGTACATGCTGGAGAAACCTTTTTGTATCACAATAACACGTGTCAACAACGATGATGCGAATGTGATATCTACTGTTCTTAATCACTTTGTTTGTGATCTTTACATGTGAAGAGAAGGCTAGTTGATAACTGATGTTCTAACTTTTGTGATTGATAGTTGTTCCCTCTCTGCAAAGTTGATGTTGCTGTTAAACTTTGAAATGGATTTGGGATTTTGCTTTCCAGTCTGACCTGGTGTATATGCATTAATGTTGAAAAAAATAATGTTTCTATCGTTAAGACATAAGCTTTGTTGTTTCTTGGTTGTGTGGTTATACAAAGTGACACATTTAACTTTTGACATATGCCAGCTCGCATATTATTTCGAGCTCATCTTGGGAATCAAATACATTTTTCCTTCCCATTTGATCTCTTCCTTCACTCCTTTATACGAAGTACCAGATTATATTTTAATGAAATTTGGAGGAAGAGAAGCTGCGAGGTTTAGGAAAGCTTGCTAAGTCTTCTGTGAAGCAATAAAAGTTGTGACTTTAAATCCGGTCCCTAATGTTACAGTTGAAAAACAATAAAAAGGGATGCCAAAAAGGCTGTACATATTTGAAGTTAAACTCACCTTCATATTTCTGAGTTTTGTCTCCTTTCTGGCAGGTATGACTATTCAGGGTATGGCCAGTCCACTGGCAAGGTATGGAATATTTTTTTAGATGATTTAATTTAGTTGTTTGAGATGAAAGTATATGACTCTGTGTTATTATTTTTCTGTAGCCAAGTGAGCAGAACACTTATGCCGACATAGAAGCTGCATATAAGTGTCTTGAAGAGACATACGGGGTGAAAGAGGAGGATATAATATTATATGGACAGTCTGTTGGTAGTGGACCAACAGTAGATATGGGATCCCGCTTATCAAGATTGAGGGGACTGGTTCTGCACAGCCCGATACTCTCTGGAGTTCGTGTCCTGCATCCAGTTAAGAGGACATACTGGTTTGACATATTTAAGGTTAGGCTTCTGTTTGTGGTAGTTACGTGGAGCTCTATTTGACCAAATTTTAGTTTTCTGTATTTTCTTCTTCTAATTAGCTGTTTTCTTTCTTTTCCTCATTCAGAACATTGACAAGATACCATTGGTTGAATGTCCGGTCCTCGTTATTCATGTGAGTATCCATATTCCCATCATAAGTATATCATACCTGATACTACCTTAAATGTGTTTTTTTTTTCTGTTGTCATGGATTAGTAACTGTCAATAAATTAGCCAAATTGATTCACTTGTTACTCTCTGAGCTTGATTAGGGACTGATGAGTCACTTCTATTTCGCGGTTGATTCTTTTGTGGGGAACTAATTAGAGGCCGGATAAATCTCACGAGGGATGTAACAATTCAATTTACTCCCTTATGCCTCTCCTTCTCTAGTCTTCCCCTGTCAGCTCCTACGCTTAACCACTATTTTCTGGGAATTTACTTTCTTCATCCTTTTTCTTTTCCTTGCATGATTTCATTGATAAAAGTCTTCTTTTTTTAGTAATTAATTGCCCTCGTTTTTCAATTGATCGTTTACCCAGCTAGAGAATAGTATAATAGCAGGAAAACATTATTCTATATCATCTAGCTATCCTCAGGAAATGAGTCAAAACCAGAGGGAATGGTAGAGATAGAAGGCCTGTAGTTTGGACGTATTGACTCCTTAGAACTACAATGGTGGCGCTTGATTCTACAATTGCCTGCTGACATTCCCATATGACTTTCTTGACATTTCTAGGGCACCGCAGATGATGTTGTGGATTGTTCCCATGGTAAGCAGCTGTTTGATCTATGTAAGCAAAAATATGACCCGTTGTGGGTTGAAGGAGGTAACCATTGTGATTTAGAGCTCTATCCCGAGTACATAAAACATCTGAAGAAGTTCATATCAGCTATTGAGAAATCAACAGTTTCTACCAATG